>JAMOIN010000386.1:0-30000 GCA_024666655.1 Dascyllus trimaculatus
GATCAGCAGCTGATCATCACACTGCTGCTGTGGAGGCCTCAGTGAAGGATGAATGTGATGGGACCATGATGGTTTGTGTTTCAGCGGTGAAGGAGGCCCAGTTGCAGGCCAAAGAGGAACGAGCTAGGCAGCACTATGAGAAGCATCTGGAGGAGAGGAGGAGGAAGCTGGAGGAGCACAGGATGAAGGAGGACAAGAGGAGGGCAGCCGTGGATGAGAAACGGAGGCAGAAACTGGAGGAGGACCGGGTACAACTTACCTGTCCATACAGAATCACCTGTCTATATAGAATCACATGTCCTCAATGACAAAAAATTTATACATTTTTTTTAAAATCATGTCCAACATTACCGAAAAATATCCAGAAGACTCAACAATTGTCCAAAATTAGAAATTAATGTGCAAAACACTGAAATAAAATTCTAAAATGACAATAACTAGCCCAAAGTTACATGTAAAAACTCACTAAACTTGATGACTGACTCAAACCCTATCTAAAATTACTTCAGACTTGTCCAGAAATGTTTAAAACTTATCCAAAATTACTCTAAATTGGTCCAAAATGTGCAAAAACATTGTCCAGAACACTCAAAACTGACCCCAAAGTTACATGTAAAAACTCACTTAACTTGATAAAGTAGTTTTTCAAAGTGACTCTAAATTTGGCCAAAATTCCTCAAACTTGCCATAGGTTTCATGGAAAAAGTTGTTAAACTAGATAAAGTTGATGAACTTGTCCAAAATGCACCAAATGGTATTTAAAATGACTCAAAATTGTCCATAAGACTCAAAATTTGTCCAAAATTAGAAAAAAACCTTGTTCACAAGACTGCAAAAATGTTTAAAACTAGATTTTTCCCAGAGTTACATGTACAAAGTCACTAAACTTGAATAACTTCTCCAAAATGACTCAAAATACATCTAAAATGATTCCAAGACTGTCTAAAATAACTTTAAAAACATAATGAATGAATAAAATAAATATAAATCTGTCCAACATGAAGAAATGTGTATCTACAAGATTACAAATTTGGCTAAGATGACTTGAAATTTGTTCAAAATTACACAGAAAAAAGCTGGAGGACTACTAGATGCGATTTATTTCTCTTTATTGACTCACCCATCAAAAAAGACTAAAAATTAATAAAAACAAAACTGTCTACAAAACTAAAAAAATGTCCAACATGATAATAAAAAAACGTGTCTAAAATGACTCCAAATTTGTTTAAAATAACAAAAATTATCCAGAATTACAAAATAAAGCTGAAGGACGGCTGGCTCCAGACTCACTTGTCGACAAAATGACAAAACATTATCCACTAGACTCGAAAGTTGTTCAAAATGACTCCAAACATATCTATGACTTCAGAATTACCCAAATGACTAATATTCATCCTCTGTCACCTGCTCACCCTGAGTTTCTTAGTGTAAACACACTGACATGAACATTTTCCAGCAGTTGGAGTTTAAACTCTGTTAATCTGTCAACTTACCTTTACTTTTTATCCACACATTGAATCTAAATAGACTCACTAAAACAGTCTGTTCAGTGATGCTGCATCGTCTCAAGTTCCGTTCAGAGGTTATTTATTTGTTTTTCAAACATTCTGGATTTGCAGGTTCGTCATGAGGCGGTGATGCGTCGGACAGTGGAGAGAAGCCAGAAACCCAGACCGAAGACCAACCGCTGGTCCTGGGGAGGAGCTCTGAACACCAACACTCCCAGTACACCAGCAGGTAGATCTCACAGGACAGAACTACTAAAACACACATACTATATACTGTAGACATTTTAGTATTCCCTTCCCCCGACCTCCTCAGAACCAGTTGATTTTTTTAAAGTAAATTTTATATTATTAGAAAATTGTTATGGCCCAGTTTTTCTTTGGTTATCTGGTTTCAGAAGTCAAATGCGTTTTTCATTCTGAAATATCATGTGTCTATCTGCTGCATTGAATAAGTTATGAGGCTCAGAAAAGGCTCAGGAAAAAGTCCATTAAAAAGTGATCAATGTGGACCCGCCTCTATGTACTTCAAGAAAATGTTCATAGTATAAAGGTAAAACTCTGATCATCAATAAAGTCACTGTAGATGAAGAGCCAGATGGTTTTGAGATGAACTTTATTCAGATTTATTTTAATTTATATCCAATGACCCACTCGTCTTCTCTCTGCTCTTTGGAAACACCGTCTGCAATTCAGCTGAAAATTCTGAATTCTTGTCACCTGACTGTTGATCACAGCTGAGTCATTCATGGCTTTCCTGTTGTGTCAAGGAGCTCAGAGTTTTTTGTTTTTTGCAGAATCAAGTTACTGCAAATGCTTTTTTTGTAATTTTTTTTAAAGAGACTTTTCCAACACAACAAGTCAGTGATGATTAGTTCAAGGACCGTTGGAAAGCTTAAAATACAGTGATTCTTTCTGTTTTTACAGTTTCTGGCTGATAAATAGAGACATTTTGGTGATTTTAAAAAATAATAACATACTTTTCAAACCTATTGGCTAATTTTAGTGTTTAGAGATTTAAAAGAAGTTGAGACTCAGTCGTGTTCTGGTGGTTTAAGAATTTATCTTTGCATTATTTGGCTAATATGTCTTTCCTGTTAAATTCATCTAATGCCTCTCTGTGTCACTTTTGTCCTGCCATGTTTACATTTTCAGGTCCTGCTGTAGTTACAGATCACTGATACCTTCTTTACCTCACCCTCTTTCTGTCTTACCCTTTGTCTACCTCACCCTTCCTGGTTCCAGGTTTTGTCGAGTCAGCTTTCTTCAGTCCACTTGACCTTGCCGGACTGGAGCACATGCAGAGTGCTTTCAGTCTCTACCGCAGATATGGAATGACTTTCCAATGTGAATATTATGGCTCTGTGTCTGTTAGCATTAGCGGCTTGCTCTAGCACCTTAATGTCACTCTCATCAGGTTTATTCCTCCTCAGACCATTAAACATCTCTGCTTTACTTGAAACTTTCTCATCATAAACTATGGATATTAAAAATAGTATCTGTGAAATTTTAGCTTGATATAGCAGGTACTTTCTGAAATAAAAAATAAATAAAATTGCTGCTTAATTCACTTTTAGTATGCTTTTTCACACATTGAAATTTGAGTCTGTTTGAACAACAATATCTCAGGAACTATTAAAGATAAAAGCCTGACATTTTCACTCTTATTTCTCATCATTTCATTGATTCAGAATCTACAATATTAGACAAGTAGATCAAATAATCATGAAAAGTTCCATTTTTGAGCACATTAACAGAAAAATTGATAATGCAGAAGTCAACTAGTGATAATTTCTGAACCGTGTGTGGTTGCATGCCACAAAAATACAAAACGCAACTGCCAAGAACATCCCTACATCATGATGCTGCCACCATCATGCATCACATCATGATGCTGCCACCACCATGCTTCACTGTGGGGATGTTGCAGTGTTTAGTGTCCACTAAACATTGCATTGAGTTTGCAATATTGGACAAATGCACTCTGATTATGGGTAAGTTGAAAATTTAAAACAGTTGAAGTCATTGTGAAAAGTCCCATCTTTGGGCTCACATTAACAAAAACATTGATAATGCAGAAGTCAACTAGTGATATTTTCTGAACCACATGTAGCTGCATGTCACAATACAACAAAACAAAACATATAGAATATTTTTTGATATGAAATACTTGGACACAAACATCAAAAAAGCTGTCTGAGTTGAACTTTCATAACTGATTTACAAGCCTTCCTTGCCCTGCTTTCAAGAACATCCTTACATCATGATGCTGCCACCATCATGCTTCACATCATGGTGCTGCTGCCAGAGTGCTTCACACCATGATGCTGCCACCACCATGCTTCACATCATGATGCTGCTGCCACCGTGCTTTACATCACGATGCAGCCACCACCATGCTTCACTGTACGGATGGTGTGTTTGTGATGATGTGCAGTACCAGATGTCTGAAAAATATTAACAAAAAAAATGATGATGCAGAAGTCAACTAGTGATATTTGTCTGTACATTTTTTTTGATGGTGTGTGCTAAAAGATGGAACTTTTCATGAGTTTGTTTTTTTTTCCATATTTCAACTCATCCATAATCAGAGTATTTGAGCTACTTGTCCACTATTGCCATATATATTGGCCAGATTCTGAATCAATTTGATTAGAAATCACAGTGAAGATTTCAGGTTTTCATCTTTAATATTTTCTGAGATATTGTTCAAACAGCCTCAAATTTCAGAGTGAGAAGAAAAACCTGCTGGAATGTGTCAACAAGCACTTTTTAAAATAAAATTTTCTCAAAAAGTACTTGTTATATGAATCTAAAATTTCACAAATATGTGTAAAAATATTAGTATTTTATGCTATAATTTTTTAGGTAAATTAGAGATGGTGGAGCAGAAACCGTCCTATAAATCTGAGGTGAATGACCCTTTCGTACTTGTAGGTTGGTGGTACCAGCATGGATAGTGTTTGTTGTTGTGACCTGAAGCAGTTCAGGAACTCAAACATGTTAGTCTCAGTTTTAGACCCATTTAGCACTAATTCATTATGTCTTTTTTAGCAGAGTGTTGGTAGTTTTTCATGTCTAACCTGAACTAGAGACTCCAGTCGTCAACTTCCTGTTCGATTCACCACTGATTAGTTTGTATCGCTTTGATTCCAGATGCTGATAGACGCTCAGTGTCCACCATGAATTTAGCCAAACATGTCGACCCAGTGATCACCAAACGCCTCTCCTCGTCCTCTGCCACGCTTCTGCACTCACCTGACCGAGGTAACAGAACCAGCATCACAAACACCAACACTGTTTATTGCAGAATTACAGAGAAGTTTTGATTCCATGTCTAAAATGGAATCACTTTACAGAGACCGTGTAGACAGATGATTTACTCTGAACTTGCGTCCTCCTTCTGTTTTGCTCTCTGGTCCTGGAATAACCTTCAGAATAAACTAGAGCTCAATGATTTGGTCTCACTGTGAAAGTTCAAAGCTCTGATCAGAAGATTGCTGCTGTTCTAAGCTGGATTTGGTTTTGTGCATCTTAATCTTCTGGTTGTTCTGAAGTGTTTTACTTTTGTCTGATGCCACTTGTTGTCACGCTTGATTTATGATCTTTTCTGACATTAGAACTTTGTGACTTCTTCACCAAGTCTCCCTCAAGAAAGATATTTTGATATTAAACCACTTAAGCTGGTTATTTCTACTAAATGATGAGATCAGAACAGCTTCACATTCAGAGGATTTATAAAATATATCAGCTGGTGATCCAGAACCAGAACTATCGAGAAATAAAACACAGTTAGCTGCTGTTCTTAAAGATGTAGATGTTGGTTGTTGCTGTTTTGTAAAGTTTAAACTCCACTTTTTGTTCATCAGTTTGAACTAAATGCAGAAACATCGACGTCTTCTTACATGAGTTGGTTTGGAGTCGACTGATTCTTTCTGAGCTCAGTTTGTGTCTCTTTCTGCTTTTTTCTTAGTTCTGTTTGTGTTCATTTTGGAGTTTTAATCTCTTTTTGGTCAGTTTGTGTGTCTTTCTGCTTCTGTTTGTATTGTGGTTAAGTTGCATCTCTTCTTGGTCATTCTGGGTGTCTTTGTTGCTGTTTTCATGTTTTTGTTTTTTTTTGAGTATTTTTTTGCATCCTCGTGGTTGTTTTTTCCATGCTTGCATTGGTTTTGCCTCTGGTTTTTTTTTTAATCTCTTTTAGTCAGTTTTATTCATTTTCTGGTCATTTTGCATCTTTTTTTTATTGTTTTGTGTTTCTTTGCAGCCATTTTGCATGTAGCTGTCATTTTGTTATAGAAGCGAATGTGGACCAATACTAAATTTAAAATGCAATAACAGAAATACTTTTTCATTTTCAGAATAACACTGCATTTTTTGACTCATAAATAAAATGAATAATATATCTGCCAAAATGCATTTTCATTTTCTTTTTCAAGACTGCTCATTCTGTTACTTAACTCAAATGAAAAAGAAAAGGGCATTTAAGATTTAATTTTCAAAAGATGCCCCAGCAAATAGTTACCAAAATTCAATTTGAAATGTCAAATTTGAAAATTAAAATGCATTAGCAGAAATGCTTTTTCATTTCAAGGTAATGGCTGCATTATTTGACTCATAAATAAAGTTAATAATTAATCATCCAAAATGCATTTTCATTTTCTTCTTTAGGTTGCACATTTTCAGAAAGCACTAAGTCTGTTGTGTGTTAGTCTGTGGATTCACTGGAACAGATCCACATCACAACTTCAAGTTTAACTCGGGTTTGTTCACCGAAAGGAGAATGCTGGAGCGGCCGGCCAGCGGGCCGGCATCCGGCAGAGACCGATGTCGCGCAGAGACGGGATGGCGAGTCGTGTTGTCGGGACAGGACAGGCAGGTCGGTCGGGAGCTAGCAACTGTGGGGGCTGGCTGTGGGCAGAATCAGAGCAGCTCGTGTGGCTAAGACCGGTGATCTGGTGAAAGAATCTCCAGGCAGGCGGCCTGCGGCCTCCCTTGGCAGCTCAGGCAGAGGTCAGCTCAAATATGTCCACCGCCTCCTAGCCTATCAGTATATATATCGAATATATGTCTATGATTGCGAAGTCAAATTGAGTTTTGGACCATTTTTTGCGGGGTGGATTTGAAAACGAAAAAGCATTCTCCTCTTTGCTTTTTCTTTTTAGTTCTGTCTGAAAATGTGCAACCTAAAGAAGAAAATGAAAATGCAGTTTGGATGATTAATTATTAACTTTATTTATGAGTCAAATAATGCAGTCATAACCTTGAAATGAAAAAGCATTTCTGCTAATGCATTTTAATTTTCAAATCAATCAATCAATCAAACAACTTTATTTATATAGCACCTTTCATACAATAAAAGCAATTCAAAGTGCTTCACATCAGTTAAAAAATATAACATAAAAATAAAAAATAAAATAGCACAAGAAAACCCATCCCTTCCACCCTCCATTTATGAATATACACCCAACACACACACACATACACACAAACACACACACACACACAAACACACACACACACACACACACACACACACACACACACACACACACACACCCCCTAACAGCAGGGAGACAAGGAGACATGGCATGGCACTGAGGAGCAAGGAAAACGCCACTATTGGGGTCGTCCACACTGGGAGGAGCCCCAGGCCATGACCACCGGGGGAGACCATCCAAAACCCCATGACCCTGACAGACAGGGGGACCCACACTGAGGTGAGGACCCCCCCAACCAGACGGGCCGAAGGGGCCCGCAGACAGCACCCCCAGCAGCAGACCCGATACACCCCCCAGCGTGGAGGACCCTCCTGAGGAAACACCGGAGTTAAAAACATAAAACTTACAAATAGAAAATAAGATAAAATAAAATAAATTTGACATTTCAAATTGAATTTTGGTAACTATTTGCTGGGGCATCTTTTGAAAATTAAATCTTAAATGCCCTTTTCTTTTTCATTTAAGTTAAGTAACAGAATGAGCAGTCTTGAAGAAGAAAATGAAAATGCAGTTTGGCAGATATATTATTCATTTTATTTATGAGTCAAAAAATGCAGTGTTATTCTGAAAATGAAAAAGTATTTCTGTTATTGCATTTTAAATTTAGTATTGGTCCACATTCGCTTCGATATTTTGTTTGTCTAAGATTTCATTTTATTTCTGTTTGCATTGAATCATCTTCTGTTTGCGTGCAGTTTGCATCTCTTTATATTTCGTTCTGTCCATTTTCTCCGCTTTGTGGTCTATATGTGTCTATTAATTTTTATTTTTAGTAATTGTGTGCATCCTTACTGTTGTTTTATCAGTTTGACATTTCAGTTAGTTTGGCTCCCAGTAAATGTTCAGTAAATAAGTCAAACCAAGCAGTCTCCATCAGATTGGACTAGTCCAAAGTGATGTTTACAGGGGATCTTTTCGTCCTGCATACTGATGCTGATATTTCATTTTAAAAGCTATTATAAGCTGATATTCATGCACATCAGACTTAGGAGTACCATATGAACAAAAGCACTATATTTTTGCTTTCTTGCAGAGAATTAGATAAAAACAGATCAGCACCACTATGACAGTTAAAATGAAGCTATAGGCAGCACATACTTGGCTTACTGTAAAGAATTAAACAGAAGATAAAGTGAGCCTGGCTCTGTCCAAATGCAACAGAATAAACCACAAATGCACGTGTTAACACAACAATTGAATCCATTGAAAAACAGCATGAGTTGTATTTTGATGTTTCTTGTTGTCAGCAGGTGTTTGACAGACAGCAAGGACTCTGTCCTGGAAAAATCCATTTCTGCAGCACATTTTAAAACAGATAAAGTTGAGCAAAGAGCTCCCCATTTTATAAGACAGTTAGCAAGAAAAATCAGTGCAAAGAGAAAAATAGAATAAATATAAAACCCTTAGGAAGAAGACAAACAGGATAAAACCTACAGGATTAAATTCTAAAATGAAATAAATATAAAATGCTGAAATATTTAAACCACTTAAAGCAACTAAAACATGTTTGTCTGTAGACTTTTAGTAGATATTTAATGGAGGAACATCTGGTTGAAAGACACTATAACGGAACAATCAGAGGATCTAAACAGTCAACACAAAAGTGAAACCATTAAAAGGCGTTTCAGGTGTTTGATAGGATTAAAAAACGAGATTTAATGGCTTAAATTAACTTGACAAGGGAAGTTTTTTCAACGATCTGCAGGAGAGAAAATAAGCTCAGAATAAAATCATTCTTCTCTATTTATTGGGTGCTGATTTATTTGGTCATTATTGTGTGTATGTTGCTGACAGGATTACAGATGAGAGCAGCTTCTTCTCCTGTCGTAAGCAAATCTCAGCCTAAACATCATCAGCATCAGGAGAAGAGCTGCCAGCACAGAAACACAGGTGGCTTCTGGGAAATAATTGGTTCCTCACGTTTAAAGTCCAAAGATCAGCGGCTGCAAACTGAATCTCTCCTGAGGTTTTACATTCATTCATTCAGCTGCTCGATGTTTCATAGTGGTGTGATCTCACATCATATTAACCATTAGAATAAATGCTGCTGTTTGTGTTTTGTTTCATCAGAGGATCAAGATTTTTCCATCCAGCATGACCCCTTTCTCTAATCCTCTGTCGGATAATCTTTTTGTTTTTGTGGCAACACTGTACGCTGTTTTCATCCCGGCTGAAATATTAACACCCACATCTCAACCACACACGTATACATCATTACAGACTTAATGCAGCAGCCAAAACAAAGTCTGTGCATTAAAATGCAACCTGCAGCACAAAACCTCTGGGAGATGGTTGAAAGCTGAATGCTGCGAAGGAGAGAATCAGTTGTCAGTCCGGTTGTATCTTCGCTTTGTTCTCTGAAACCTGCAAGGCTCCAATTTCTGCAAAGCTGCACGTTCTGCATGTTTGTTTTGTTTCTAATGAGGTATCATGAGGGATAATTATTTATTCTCATCATATTCCAGATACCAGAGGCTCTGCATGTTGAAATATTACAACCCTCTGAAAAACAAGCTGCAATTTCTTTTTACACCTGTCTCGATTTTCCTCCTTGTGGTTCTTTTTTCATTGCAATATAAAGTCCTGCACCACTATGGAAACAGAGAGAAAAGTCCTCTATCAGTAGGACACAATTAGTATGTCAGAAATCAGAAAAAAGAAAACATTCTTTGAAGATTCAATTCACAGAAATTGTAAAAACTGAGGTCCTCTTTGCTTTGTGTAAACACAGCCTGCAGTTCAGGTGAAAACTCTCAGAATTTTTGCCGTTTTACTGTTGGTCACAGCTGAGTCATTAATGTCTTCACGGTTGCAGCAAAGAGCTCAGGATTTTTTGTTTTTTACAGATTCTGTTTACAGCAAAGGGTTAACTTTTGACAAATTTTTAAATGAAAGTTGACGAATCAAGTAATTTTGATGGAAAGCTGCTATTTTAAGCTCAGATTAAATGCACGTCACCAATGATACATTTAGGGATCTTCAGGGAAAGTTGAAAATCTGATGGCTTTTTCTGTTTTTACAGTTTCTGGCTGATAAATGGAGTCATTTTGGTGATTTAGTTTTTTTTTTTGAAAGCTTTCACCTGCAGGTTTTGGGGTTCAGAGGGTTTAATCACTTTGATGAAAGGTTCCAGTGGTTCTTGAGGTTTTTTACACAAATACATGGATTTCTTGAAGAACTAGAGAGCGCATGTCTCCGCCAAGGAGCTTCAGTCCGCCCCCAACACAATCTCCTAATTCACATATTTTGTACAGAACATTACAGATACAAATGTAACTAGAACTGCAAGCAGTTATGAAAGGGGGCCAAGCCCCCTCGCGCGACTCAGTCCCCGGGTCTCGCCGAACCCACGGAGGTCCAGCCAGAAGGACCATGGGCACGGGTCGAGTGTCACGATACCGGCCAAAGTATCACCAGCAGTGCTGTAATGGTAACAGCAGGAGCAGCGGAAGCGTGAAAGGCTGAATGTGTCAGCTGTAACAAGTCACGCCCACTTTGACCAAACATTACTAAATTTTACGGCGGGCCTCAGGAGGAAGCCCACATCATGCTCACCAAATTTGGTGCCAATCGGATCAACTTTAATGTTGCTTGAATTTTTCCTGTTTCTAGCGCCCCCTATTAGCCAATTTGCGCCAAATTTGGCACAGAGTCTCCGGTTGACCTCTGACACAAGTGAGTTGAGTTCAATGTCAACAGCTTTCACGTTGACAGAATAATGCAACAGTATGTGCTTTTTAGCTAGCAGAAAAAATTGTGTATTTATAACTTGCACATTTTTTGAAGTAGCAAAATTCTTTTGATAACTTTTGCTCAAGCACATCTGGAGATTGTATGTGTAAAGTTTGGTGCAGATGAAGTGCAAACTGTAGGAGGAGTTCGAAAAAGTGTGTTTTTCATGTGTACTGATGTACAACGAGGAATGTGCACTGGAAGTGGGCGTGGCCTATGTCAGAAGATGCGACACTATTTACAGAACACGTAGATGTAAAGTTTACGAAGATGTGATTTAAAATGTGAAAGTTACAGGCCAAAGTGCATTTGCAACCATTATAGCGCCACCTAGTGGAGTAGACGCACATATTTTGGTGTGGGTGGTCTGTGTGCTCTTCTATATATACCCTGTAAATTTCACAGTCCAGAGCATAATACTTGAGCTGAAATAAATGTTTGTATTTTGCCTTTTAATAAGCCACGCCCACTTTGACCATTCATGAATAACATTAAGATATGGCCTCAGGAGTGACCCAGCATCATACCTACCAAATTTGGGGGAAATGGGTATTGCCATTTAACAGATATAAATTTCCAATAGTTGCAGCGCCTCCTAGTGGCCAATATGAGCCAAATTTGGCTCATAGCCCCACAGTCACATGACAACATGAGATCTCAGGTTTGGTGTTATTAGCATTTGTTTTGACCAAGATATGCAACAGTTGGCATTTTTATTGCTAGCTATAAAAATTTTTGCGTTAGTAATTTGCGCATATTTAGACGGAACAAAATTCTTTTGATAACTTTAGATCAGGTCCAACTGAAGACTGTACGTGCCAAGTTTCACGCTGATTGGACAAAAACCCAAGGAGGAGTTCGAAAAAGTACATTTTCCAGTTTTTGCCATTTTGCGAAAAAAAATTATAGGCGGAAATGGGCGTGGCTTATCCCAGATGATTCAGTGCTATTCAGGGAATCTGTGGATATGAGGTTTTTGAATGTGCGACATACAGTGTGGGAGTTATAACCCAAAACATGTTGACTGTGGTTATAGCGCCCCCTGCTGGCAGACATGTGCAATTTTTTGCATCTGAGGTAAGGGCAGGGGTCTGGACCAACCCTCCAAATTGCACCACCCTCCCTTTCACGGTGTAGCCTGCAGCACTACTTTTATCAACGGAAAAATAAGGAAGGAAAATAATAATCTGAACGATTACAATAGGGTTCCCAGCCCTTCGGGCCTGGGAAACGCGTATGCTAGCATACGCGTCTCCCAGGCCCCTCGGGCTTGGCCCCCTAATTAAAGCTGCAAGCAGCGTCGGACGGGCCCTCGCTCCCCCCCCCCGCAACGCCGCTGTGGAGACGATGGGAATGTCTAAAGCAGGCACTCGTGTTCGTCTCATCCTGCTCTGCACATGTACCAAATTTCATGTCTGTACGACAAACCAGTGATTTTATATGAAATTTTAAAATTTTGTAGGGGGCGCTGTGGAGCTGTTTAAGTGCGCCACAGTGTTGAGGGATAGCCTGTCATCAAGCATATCAACTTTCATTCATATTCGGCCATGTGCAGTCAAGTTATGAGCATTTCACACTTCATGGCCACACGCTCAAAATGGCCGCCCTGTCACGCCCACACCGTGTGACAGAGGCAGAAGATTTTAATAACTTTTCATCCTGAAGGGGTCTAGATGCCACACAGCCAATTTGGTGGAGATGGGATAAAAATCCTGGGAGGAGTTCGTTAAATTCCAATGTCTCTGCACCACATTGTCTAGGGGGCGCTGTGAAGCCAATTGAAATTTCAAGTGTACAGATCTGTTTGTCTGGATACACTATACATGTGTACCAAATTTCATGTTTGTAGGTCAAAGCAGTAGTTTTTTATGAGTATTTGAATATTTGTAGGGGGCGCTGTGGAGCCGTTTGAACACGCCATTTCCTGAATTGTATCAATATCAAACATTAATTTTTGAGATTTGTGAGGATTTGTGTGGATTTGGTGATATTAGGTGGATCCCTTCACCTCCAAAACTCATTTCATTCCATGTGGCAAAATTGGTGAAAATGGCCGCCATGCCACGCCCACACCGTGTGACATAGCCACGAGATTTTAATAACTTTTGATCCTGAAGGGGTCCAGATGACACACAGTGAATTTGGTGAAGACCGGAAAAAAATCCTAGGAGGAGTTCGTTAAATTCCAATGGCTGCGCACCACGTTTTCTAGGGGGCGCCGTGGAGCTTTTTCAAAATTTCAAAAGCAGGAATGTTATTGTCTCGGGCTACTGTACCTGTGTACCAAATTTTATAGCTGTATGTGAAACTAGCCGTATTAACTCCACTAAAGTCCAATTTTCAAGGTGGCGCTATTGAGTCATTTTGCCATTCATATGTGTAATTCCCCCAAAATATCAAATTTTTCACTAGTCCTGATGTGTGTGCAAAATTTGGGGAGTTTTTGAGCATGTTTAGGGGGTCAAATTGGGGTTCAATTTGGCGTAAGAAAAATAAAGAAAGAAAGAAAGAAAGAAAGAAACTGAGCAGGAACAATAGGGCCTTTGCCCTGCAAGGCAAAGGCAGCGTTCAGTGTTTCACACTGATCGCTGCCCTTTGCCTTTTTCGGGCTCGGGCCCTAATTAAAGCTGCAAGCAGCGTCGGACGGGCCCTCGCTCCTCACCGCACCCCTCTCCACATGACCTTGTCAAGGGGGCGCCGTAGAGCCGATTAGAATTTCGACTGTGCAAATCTGTTGGTCTTGGGATACTATATGTATGTACCAAATTTTATGTTTGTAGGATAAAGCAGTGATTTTATATGACTATTTGAATATTTGTAGGGGGCGTTGTGGAGCCGTTTGAACACGCCACTTCCTGAATTGTATATCAAACATTAGTTTTTGAGATCTGTGAGGATTTGTGTGGATTTGGTGATATTAGGTGGATCAGCCAGTTTCATCAAGATGGGATAAAAATCCTGGGAGGAGTTCGTTAAATTCCAATGTCTCCACACGACCCTGTGTAGGGGGCGCCGTAGAGCTGATTGGAATTTCGACTGTGCAAATTTGTTGGTCTTGGGATACTATATGTATGCATCAATTTGCATGTCTGTAGGATAAAGCATTGATTTTATATGAGTATTTCAATATTTGCAGGGGGCGCTGTGGAGCTGTTTGACCACATCCATTCCTGAATTGTATATCAAACGTTAGTTCTTGAGTTTAATGAGGATTTGTGTGGATTTGGTGATATTATATAGATCCCTTCACCTCCAAAACCCATTTCGTTCCACATGGCAATTTTGTGCAAAATGGCTGCCATGCCACGCCCACACCGTGTAACGCAGCTACAAGATTTTAATAGCTTTTCATCCTGGAGGGGTTTAGATGCCACACAGCAAATTTGGTGATGATTGGATAAAAATCCTGGGAGGAGTTCGTAAAATTCCAATCCCTGCGCACCACGTTTTCTAGGGGGCGCCGTAGAGCTTTTTCGATATTTCAAAAGCAGGAATGTTTTTGTCTCGGGCTACTGTAGGTGTGTACCAAATTTCATAGCTGTATGTGAAACTAGCCGTATTAACTCCATTAAAGCCCAATTTTCATGGTGGCGCTATTGAGTCATTTTGCCATTCATATGTGTAATTCCCCCGAAATATCAAATTTTTCGCCAGTCCTGATGTGTGTTCAAAATTTGGGGAGTTTTTGAGCATGTTTAGGGGGTCAAATTGGGGTTCAATTTGGCGTAAGAAAAATAAAGAAAGCAAGCAAGCAAGAAAGAAACTGAGCAGGAACAATAGGGCCTTTGCCCTGCAAGGCAAAGGCAGCGTTCAGTGTTTCACACTTTTCACACATACAGTTGAAATGTCCCACCAACAATGCGGTGTTCACCCCATCCAACCTAATGAACAGGTGTGGCCTGTAGTGCAGCAGCTCCTAACAGCCTCCCAGCTTCTTAGACAACCGGAGATAAGAATGCCGGCCCAACCGTGCGTATGTCGCTCAGGAAAGAAAGAGAACTCTGCCATTGCGCTGTCTGTCGCGTGGAGCCCCAAAATCTTATATGGTCACAGGGGGTTACCCCAAAAACAAGAGTGCCCTGTGGTGGCTTTTAGAGTAAATCACATTTAATTGTCCACCCGGTTACACTTACATTAAAAAAAATTCCTGCATCGAAACAGTGATCTGGATCACTCCCAGAATTTCATCATTTGTTCCTTGTCCCATTTCACACATTTACTGAAAATTTCATCCAAATCCGTCCATTACCTTTCGAGTTATTTTGCACACAAACAAACACCAGCCATCACATAACCTCCTTGGCGGAGGTAATTAAGGCTGTTCTCTTAAAGTACTCATTTAAATGATCCTCCATGTGTTTGTGCTTCACTCTGGACTGTTTGTTTACATGCAGCTGTAACGCAGCAACAGTCTGACTATGCTCACAGCTTCACCTCCCTGTGTTTATGAACCAACAGTGATTCTGCCTGATTGATAATCTGCTGCTCAGCTGATCAGTTTGTGCTGTCAGGCCTCAGACATTGTGTTTGTGTTCAGGGTTGCGTCGCCTCCCGTTGACACCATGGGAGAGCAATGTGGTGAATCGCCTACAGCAGCCAACGCATTCCTACCTGGCTCGCAGCCGCAGCGCCATGAGTCTGTCCGGAGAGCAAACAGGTAAAAACAACACTGATAAAGGCTGAGGCATTTGTGTGGAGACTGGAACAGTTTTAATAAAGAAAACTCGCCTGCTTTGCGATAAGCTTGATTCAGTTTAATGTCTCTGCAGCAGAACAGTTTCAGATGTTAATCAGGTTTGTTGAGACTTAAAGCTTTACGCCATCTGAAACTTCCTGTAACAGGCACACAAAGCTCACAGACAAACACACACACATACACAGGTGTGATCTAGTAATCTGTTCAGGAAGTATATCTAATACCAAGCTTGTCTACCTCTGTCGCCACAGTAACAGTAACTTTACCAAATGACAAGAAATCTGTCCAAAATGATTTGAAATTTGTCCCAAATATCTCTGTATTTGACCAAAATGGCAGAAAATATCCAAAACGACTTGAAGTGTGTCTGAACCAACACACACACACACACACACACACGCACGCACGCACGCACGCACGCACACACACACACACACACACACACACACACACACACGTCTGAATAACTAATCTGTTCAGGAGGTATTCTGACACCGAACTCTGTCTCTCTTTTTTGTTACTATTGTTACTTTGGCAATACATAATTTGTGTGTCTAATTGTTAAATATTGAATAAGTCAAAAATATAAGACAATGGTTTGTATGTAGGAGCCCACAAATGTCACCTGTAAGAAAGAGATTTGCGTCCCTTCTTTCAAAAGCTCAGTTAATACATTTTGAGAATTAGAGTCAATATTTGGCACATTTACAGGTTTGTTCTTCACCTCTGACAAAACTAAAGTCACTCAAAATGTTTCCAAATTAACAAACAAAAAGTCAAAAATGTCCCCAAATTTGTCCAAAATGGCTTGAATGTTATTTAGAGTTACTACTTTTTTTCCCAAAATGACTGAAAAGTTGAGTTAAAGATTGTCAAAATGAAGAAATATAAAAAATATATTTACAGTTGTCCACAATTAAAAGAAAATTTCTAAAATATCTTGTAATTCACCAAAAATACCTTAAAAGTGTATAAAATTTCTCAAAAGTGACTCAAGATTTGGCCAAACAATTAAAAAATTATTCACAATGGAAAAAAGTCTCCACAATGATTGAAGAAAATGACTGAAAACGTGTCCAAAATGCCAAAAACGTCATCAAATTGAGTTTAGAATTGTCTAGTATGACTAAGCAAAATGTCAAAAGTGGTTAAAACTGTAGTTTTCAGACCTTCTATGGGCACAAAAAGCAGCTATAAAACAAAATGAAGGAAAGAAGGAACCAGAAGCAGAACATGAATTCTCTAAATAACTGTGAATTAATTTTGTTGAAGTGTTTGCTGTGAATCCTGCAGTGCTCTATATTCTTCTGTCTCTGGTGCTTTTGGAACTTCACTCTTTCTGTTGTGTTACTTTCCTCTGTACTTTGTGTGAAGAGGCTCTTTCTGCATGTATTTCTGTATATTCTGCTGCATGTATTTGTATTTTTGCTGCTGATAAAGTAGAAGTTGTTCTTCTCTGAGATGTTCCTGGGGCCTTCTAATAGTCGAAACATTTCCTGGCTTTTAAACCTGCTCTAAGTTTCCTCCAATCGGATCAATGATCATTTAACATCTGGTGGTTACAGCTCTTCCGATCAGTAGCACTAACGCTGATTTTCTCTTCTTCTCTCTTCCTACCAAACATCTTCCTCCTAAACCTTCTGCTTCTCCACTAACCTTCTCCTGGCCATCGCTCTGCTCGTCCTCCTGCGTCATACAGCGTTGCCTGTCTGTCCTCGCTCAGTCTCCTGCCACCCGATGGGCCCCATGTCCTTCAAGGCCCTGCAGGTCACACCGCTGCTTCACTGCCGCAGCCATGACCGAAGCCTGAGCAGGGAAGCGCCGTCCTCAAGCTCCACAAACCCACGAAGAAGAACCACCGGAGGAACCCAGGTAGGAGCCCAGCAGGAAGGAAATAGAGTCTGGAACCATATGAGACTATGAAGCTCAGACTGATGTTTATAATGACCTGCTAGGAGCACAAATGATTCAGTATCAGAACTTTTTGATCTCAAGAAGGATTATAGGGTATATACAAAACACTGAAGACTAATGAGCTGCTGATGAGATTCTGGTTTGGTCCTTTAATCTTCTTTTTATAGGTTAAATTGCCAATATTACACCACTTATAGCCAGAAAATAAAAACAACTTGATGAGCAAGGAGCTCATCAAACAACTCAATGATTTTTCCCAGAGTCCTTGAAGGTATCGTATATAACATAGAGTCCTATCAGGAAAATTAAAGACATTTGATCATTTCATTTAAAACTTCTTTCCAAAACAAACTTTTTGCAGCAGATTTTGTTAAAAACCAACAAATTCTGAGCTTTTCAGCACAAATAAGTCAAAAATTTGACTTTCTATCATAAATTAGAGTTTTCATTTTATAATTCTGATCTTTTTTCTTTTTTTGGACTGAGTTTGACTTGTTATATCAGAATTTGAACCATTTGTGTGTGAATCTTGACTTTTTATCTCACATTAGCAATATTTTATCTTAAAATTTTAAGTTTGTTTATTCAGAATTCTGATACAAGTTGAAATTTTGATTTTATGTCATGATTTCTGAACTTTTATTTTTGATTTACTATTTCATAACTGGTTTTTATTGCAGAATTTTACCATATTTCTGCAACATTTTGACCCTTGATTTGTGTCGTTAAACTCTGTGGTGTCTAATTCAAAAATTCTGCTTTAGCCAGACCCTGTAGAACCACAACCTTCCTCCTCCTGGTTCTGATTCTCCAGGACTGACTCAGATGTGACCAACAGGGAAACATTCAGAGAGTTTTCAGGTTGAACTGCAGGCAGTGTTTCCACAGAGAGACTGAGAGAAAAATCAAACCTACTGGATCAATAAAATAAATGCAGCATGGCTCGGAAACAGTGAACAGTTTTGTGGACTCAGAAACAACAAGGTGGTGATCAGACTCTGAGTCCCATCTGTGTCACACTTTATAACATTAAGGTCTGAGAAGGAGGCTTTATGAGTTCTGTTTGTCCTGAACTCTGATAATCCTGATACACAACACCTGAGTTTAAACCTCATAAGGTCTGCATGCTGTGTTTACAGGGTCTGTTGTCTGGGAATGGGAACTCAAGGTGCAGTAATGTTTGCCTTTTTAATAAGATACGCTGTAAAAACATGACAAAAGAAATGGTTAAAAAAAAGAATGAAAATTAAAGCTGCAAGCAGCGTTGAACGGGCCCTCGCACACCCACGCGTGTCGGGACGTGGCGCAAGTCCAGGTGTGGCGCATGTCGGGATGTGGCAGAAATTTCACGGTGGTCAGACTTAGCTGACCAATTTCAAGGATTGTATCACAAACTTTCTCGGCCACCATGTACATTAGTGGTGTCAAACTCATTTGTCATTGACTATTGTCTGTTCTGTTATCAATTTTAAAAATCTGTTTTATTATTGTTATATTACTGTATTATTGGGTCGCTATTATTGACCATTATGCCCGTTGTTGCAAATTTGCAACATACCCAAATTTCTATTTACTTTTGTGCTATAATCAAATTAACAATCTCAACTTCAACTTATGGTGCAGGAAAGCCAAAATATCATGTCCACGCATGTGAACGCACGGTCTCAGGAGGCTACCATATTTTTTTTTCATGAATTAAAAAAAAGACAAAGAAGACATAATCATTTGTACATATTCCAGCCATAGGCAGAATAGGCCACATGAAATGAAGTGGGAGTTGCCCCCCTCAGCCCCTGTGAGATGGGACAAGGAACAAATGATTGAGTTTTGGGAGTGATCCAGATCAGTGTCTGGATCCAGGAATTTTTTAAAAGATATTTAACATTGGGAGTGTTAGAAAGCCCTGCAGTGCCATCTTGTGGTAGGACAGAGCATATATTTCCACATATATAGCACAAAGACGTTGAGTGTTTTTTAAGTATACTTTGTCGTTGGGAGATTGTGTTGGGGTGGACTGAAGCTGCTTGGTGGAGGTCTGTGTTCTCTGAGTGCTTTTCTAGCTACAATTTGTGATGATATGAATATTGACGAATGCATAATTAAACTAGTTGAAATACATATTTGATGTTATGTCGGTTTTTTACAGTTTTTCTCCATTGGTTTGGCTCATTTCTCGAAACTGAAATTACAATCTCAAAACAACATGGACAAACCTCCAAACTACTTGGCAATTGTTCACAACAGACTGGCATTTCTCCTTCATTTCATCAAATTGCAAACATCTTAGTACTTGTCTCGATGTCTCAGTACATCTTTGCAAATGATTTAGTACAGGTAGCCTTCATTTAGCACAATATCCAAGTGAATAGATCTTGTTGAACTAAACTGATTGTTGACTTCTCAGTCTAATGGTCGTTCACTCCAAAACATGTCAGCATCATTTCATTGTATAAGTCATCACATGCACAATAGTCTGTTCAATTGTCAGGATTAGTCATGAACATACGGTGGCCAGGAGAGGGACGGTGAGGACAGCTTTATTTACAGCACTGTAGGCTCCACATAATGTTCCTTGTTGTTTATTTATGTGTTTAAATTACAGTATGTTATGCTGTATAGATTTTCTTTTTACTCTGATGTATGAAAGTTACTTTATGTGTGTCAATACAGTTTTCTCGATTGTTTACACACATTTTCTGAAAGCATGCCTCATACTTTCAGAACTCTGCATACAAATCAGAAACACACACACAATGAGCAAAAGCCCTCAATTCTCCGTCAATTGAAACTTTACATTCAAAATGATGTTATTACTTCTCAAAATGCTATTTTGTTTTCAAATGACACAAACCATTATATGAATAGACATTTATAAGAGTGCTCACACAATGCCAAAGGGACGATGAATTTTGGAGGCACTGACTATTTATATGACAATAGAATTTAGTTTTGACCAGTCGTGTGAACTGTTTTGGGAGAGGTATGAGCTTTTGCAGGTGAACCATGGTGTTGTGCTGAACCATCCAGGTTATTTTGGCAAAAGCACCAAGAGTGTTGAGAACGTCTGGTCTGTTTCAAGAAATGAGCCAAAGCAATTGAGAATAGTCAGTGCAATTTTGGTGGCACTGACTATTTATATGAGAAAGAAATTTAGTTTTAAAACATGAGTGAAAGGTTTTGGGAGAGACATGAGCTTTTGCACGTCAGCTTTATATATATATTGCATATATTGCAAAGTTTGAAGCAATGATACCTGCAAATATACTGTCTTTAAGTTCCTGTTACCAATCGGTGGTGCTATGACTATGACTAAATTGTAAAATGTGGATGTATTCAGAAGTGGACTCTTGTCCAGAATATGAAATTTGGGATAGATTGGATCATGTACAGCTGAGATATAAACATTTTAGTAGTCATGACGAGACATCAAGTTCGCCACGCCACCACAGACACACCGTTTGACGACCAGTCACAGTTTTCTCCATGAATCATCATCAATGTCTTGAGGCTTATGTCACCAAATTTCAGTTGAATACAGTCAACCAAATAATAATAATACATTAAAATGTATTGAAACAGAGGGATTTTTCTACAATGACACAGACCTGCATTTATACGATTTGAACAGTAGGTGTCAGCGTTGCACCATTTATCTGGATTGAATCCAGAGCTGCTGACAACGGTAAAAGTACATAAAGGTCAGAGGGCCACCACGGTCACATCCTTTGACTTTTGTGGAAGATTTTGATAACTTCTCATCTTTAAGGCCTGTTGTATATACTGGCCAAATTTCAGGATGATATCACAAAGTATGGAGCAGTGGTAAGGACAAATGAGAATCCTTTTACCACTAGGTGACGCTATGACTATGACTAAATTTTAAAATGTGGATGTGTTCAGAAGTGGACTGTTGTCCAGCACATGAAATTTGGTCCAGATCGGATCATGTACAGCTGAGATATAAACACTTTAGTAGTCATGGCGAGACATCGAAGTTCGCCACGCCGCCACAGACACACCGTTTGACGACCAGTCACAGTTTTCTCCATGAATCATCATTAATGTCTTGAGGCTTATGTCACCACATTTCAGATGAATACGGTCAACCGACTAATAATAGTACATTAAAGTGTAAAAAATGTCATTTCCTGTTGCCAGGAGGTGGCGCTATGACTGTGGATAAATATATTGTCATAGGGATGTGATCAGGGCAGGACTATGATCAAATGTGTAAAGTTTGAGGCAGATCGGAGCCTGTGAAGTGTATTGAGACAGCACTTGAAGTTTTATGGCGAAACATCAAAGTTCAGGAGGCTGCCACGCCCACGCCCTCAGACTTTTGCGGAGTGTTTTGATAACTTTTAATCATGAAGGACTGTTGTATATGCTGACCAAATTTCAGCTGTCTTGGAGTTACCCTGTATGCGGTTATAGCTTTTGAATATGAGCAAAAATCAAAAATATAAAGCAAAATGGCGGACTTCCTGTACACTTTTGCTGATGGATTGATTAGGCAATTTTGTTTGTCTTGTCTTGGTGCACATGTGTACCAAATTTGGTAGGGTTACATGAAACTAGCCGTATTAACTCCCATAGAACCCAATTTTCAAGGTGGTGCTATAGAGCCATTTTGCCACACACATGTGCAGCTCCCATGAAATATAAAATTTTTAGCCACTTGTGATGTGTGTGCAAATTTTCGTGAGTTTTTGAGCGCGCTTAGGCCCTCAAAAATGCAGTTCTTCCGTCAGGAGGAAAATAATAATAATTAAAGCTGCAAGCAGCGTTGAACGGGCCCTCACACACCCACGCGTGTCGGGACGTGGCGCACGTCCAGGTGTGGCGCATGTCGGGATGTGGCAGAAATTTCAAGGTGCTCAGACTTAGCTGACCAATTTCAAGGATTGCATCACAAACTTTCTCGCATGACACGGCCACCATGTAAATCAGGGGTGTCAAACTCATTTTCATCCCGGGCCACATCAGCATCATGGTTGTCTTGAAAGGGTCTGTTTTAATTGTAAGACTTCATTAATGTAAGTACCCCTTAACATATTATCAAATAATCGTCTCTGCATTCAGTGTACAAACATTTTTAATTTGTTTATATGAAAGCAAAATATATGTTGGCACGTTGCTGTGTTGTTTTAACATATATATTATGTATTTTAATTTGGGTTCCAGACTAACTTTTCCACTATGATGGAATGATTTGGTTGCCCCACCACACCTCTTTGTTTAGGTTCAGCATTGCTACAGCTATTAATCCACTATGCCTGCTGATGAAAAGCTGTTTTTGTATAACCCACTTATGGTGCATTGATTTTCAGTGACACAAGACTTGATATTTGTAAAATATTTCATTCAGAAAATATATTCATGTTTTCACCAGTCATCTTCTGATATCAGTCATAAACTGGTCACAGGCTACAGCTCCTGGAGAGTGTCGTACTGAAGAGAACAGCAGGCAGTTTTCAAAGTTTTTAAACTTCCAGATTCAGGGTTATGGTGCAGGGAAGCCAAAATACCATGTCCATCCATGTGGATGCAGGGTCTCAGGAGGCTACCATATTTTTTCTTTCATGAATTAAAGAAAAGACAAAGAAGATATAATCATTTGTACCTATTCCAGCCATAGGCGGTCATAATGACCGCACATGAAATGAAGTGGGAGTTGCCCCCCTCAGCCCCCGTGAAGTGGGACAAAGAACAAATGATTGGGTTTTGGGAGTGATCCAGATCACTGTCTGGATCCAGAAATTTTTTAAAAAGATGTTAAACTTTGGGAGTGTTTGAAAGCCCTGCAGTGCCACCTTGTGGTAGGACGGAGCACATATATAGCACATATATAGCACAAAGATATTGAGTGTTTTTTAAGTATACTTTGTCGTTTGGAGATTGTGTTGGGGTGGACTGAAGCTCCTTGGCGGAGGTCTGTGCTCTCTGGGTGCTTTTCTAGCTACAATCTGTGATGATATGAATATTGACGAATGTATAATTAAACTAGTTGAAATACATATTTGATATATCGTTGTTTGTACAGTTTTTCTCCATAGGTTTGGCTCATTTCTCGAAACTGAAATTACATTCTCAAAACAACATGGACAAGCCTCCAAACTACTTGGCAATTGTTCACAACAGACTGGCATTTCTCCTTCATTTCATCAAATTGCAAACATCTTAGTAATTGTCTCGATGTCTCAGTACATCTTGCAAATGATTTAGTACAGGTAGCCTTCATTTAGCACAATTTCCAAGTGAATAGATCTTGTTGATCTAAACTGATTGTTGTCACTTTCAGTCTAATGGTCGTTCACTCCAAAACATGTCAGCATCATTTCATTGTCTAAGTCATCACATGCACAATAGTCTGTTCAGTTGTCAGGATTAGTCATGAACATACGGTGGCCAGGAGAGGGACAGTGAGGACAGCTTTATTTACAGCACTGTAGGAACCATATAATGTTCCTTGTTGTTTATTGATGTGTTTATATTACAGTATGTTATGCTGTATAGATTTTCTTTTTACTCTGATGTATGAAAGTTACTTTATGTGTGTCAGGACAGTTTTCTCAATTGTTTACACACATTTTCTGAAAGCATGCCTCATACTTTCAGAACTCTGCACACAAATCAGAAAACACAGACACAATTGGCAAAAGCCCTCAATTCTCCTTCAATTGAAACTTTACATTCAAAATTATGTTATTTCTTCTCAAAATGCTATTTTGTTTTCAAATGACACAAACCATTATATGAATAGACATTTATAAGAGTGCTCACACAATGCCAAAGGGACGATGAATTTTGGAGGCACTGGCTATTTATATGACAGTAGAATTTAGTTTTGACCAGTCGTGTGAACTGTTTTGGGAGAGGTATGAGCTTTTGCAGGTGAACCATGGTGTTGTGCTGAACCATCCATGTTATTTTGGCAAAAGCACCAAGAGTGTTGAGAACGTCTGGTCTGTTTCAAGAAATGAGCCAAAGCAATTGAGAATAGTCAGTGCATTTTTGGTGGCACTGACTATTTATATGAGAAAGAAATTTAGTTTTGAAACATGAGTGAAAGGTTTTGGGAGAGATATGAGCTTTTGCACGTGAGCTTTATATATATATTGCTTAAATTGCAAAGTTTGAAGCAGTGGTACCTGCAAATATACTGCCTTTATGTTCCTGTTACCAATTGGTGGTTCTATGACTATGACTAAATTTTAAAATGTGGATGTGTTCAGAAGTGGACTGTTGTCCAGCACATGAAATTTGGGCTAGATTGGATCATGTACAGCTGAGATATAAACACTTTAGTAGTCATGACGAGACATCAAGTTCGCCACCCCGCCACAGACACACCTTTTGATGACCAGTCACAGTTTTCTCCATGAATATTCATCAACATCTTGAGGCTTATGTCACCAAATTTCAGTTGAATACGGTCAACCAAATAATAATAATACATTAAAATGTATTGAAACAGAGGGATTTTTCTACAATGACACAGACCTGCATTTATACGATTTGAACAGTAGGTGTCAGCGTTGCACCATTTATCTGGATTTAATCCAGAGCTGCTGTACAATGGTAAAAGTACATAAAGGTCAGAGGGCCACCACGGTCACATCCTTTGACTTTTGTGGAAGATTTTGATAACTTTTCATCTTTAAGGCCTGTTGTATATACTGGCCAAATTTCAGGATGATATCACAAAGTATGGAGCAGTGGTAAGGACAAATGAGAATCCTTTTACCACTAGGTGACGCTATGACTATGACTAAATTTTAAAATGTGGATGTGTTCAGAAGTGGACTATTTCCCCGTTGTGGGATTAATAAAGTATAATCTAATCTAATCTAATTTACCTTAGTTAATTGGGATTAGTAGGACCTCATGAATATAAGTCATAAGTGGTAGCAGTCCGATGAATAGTAATAAGTAATAGCAGATCACAGCCATGCTTGGCATAGCTCTATGCTCTCTGAGTGCTTTTCTAGATACAATTTGTGATGATATGAATATTGACGAATGTATAATTAAACTTGATGAAATACATATTTGATGTTATATCGTTATTTGTAATACAGACTTCATCTTGATAAAATGACCCAGATTTGACGTCTATACAACCACTTTCTCACTTCAAGAGAAAGTGGTTTCTCACTTTATTAGCTTGTAGATGTGGTCAGTCACACAGCTTTCATGAAACAACAAACCTAAAGCAGATTGGACACTACATGTGTGACTTACAACAACTTACTAAGGCTTTTTTGTTAGTTATAGGTTCAGATTCAACTTTACTGTCATTTTACATGTCACAAGATCATTTTATGTATGTTTAAAAGAAAACTTAAAATCATGAATCAATGAATTATTTTAAAGCGCAACATTAAATGCAAGATGTATATAATACATGGTAGTATTCAGTATTTAAGGTAGAGACAGTTAAACTCATTCCAGGAGCTCTCTCTCTCTCTCTTTCTCTCTCTCTCTCTCTCTCTCTGATCCTGCATGTGTGTGTCTCTGTGTGTGTGTGTGTGTGTGTTTGTTTGCAATGGGGGATGGTGGCTGCAGCACTGACAGGCTGCTAGAGTAGGGGAGAGTGGAGCATAACCCCTTCACATGACTCAAAGTTCAGAGGGCCGCAACGGCCGCACCGTTTCACTTTTGTGGAAGATTTTGATAACTTTTCGTCATTAAAGCCTGTTGTATATACTGGCCAAATTTCAGGATTATATTACTAAATTTGAAGCAGTGGTAAGGGCAAAAGTCCCATTTTCGGTTCCTGTTACCACTAGGTGACGCTTTGACTATGACTAAATTTTAAAATGTGGATGTGTTCAGAAGTGGACTCTTGTCCAGCACATGAAATTTGGGCCAGATCGGATCATGTACAACTGAGATATAAACACTTTAGTAGTCATGGCGAGACATCGAAGTTCGCCACCCAGCCACAGACACATCGTTTGACTACCAGTCACAGTTTTCTCCATGAATCATCATTAATGTCTTGAGGCTTATGTCACCACATTTCAGTTGAATACGGTCAACCGGCTAATAACAGTACATTAAAATGTAAAAATTTTCATTTCCTGTTGCCAGGAGGTGGCGCTATGACTGTGGGTGAATATTGTCATATGGATGTGATCAGGGCAGGACTATAATCAAATGTGTAAAGTTTGAAGCAGATCGGAGCATGTAAAGTCTATTTAGACAGCACTTGAAATTATATGGCGAAACATCAAAGTTCAGGAGGCCGCCACGCCCACGCCCTCAGACTTTTGCGGAGCGTTTTGATAACTTTTAATCCCGAAGCCCTGTTGTATGTACTGACCAAATTTCAGCCGTCTTGGAGTTACCCTGTGTGCGGTTATAGCTTTTGAATATGCACAGAAATCAGAAATATAAAGCAAAATGGTACACTTTCTGTACATTTTTGCTGATGGATTGATTAGGCAATTTTGTTTGTCATGTCTTGGTGCACATGTGTACCAAATTTGGTAGGGTTACATGAAACTAGCCGTATTAACTCCCATAGAACCCAATTTTCAAGGTGGCGCTACAGAGCCATTTTGCCACACACATGTGCAGCTCCCATGAAATATAAAGTTTTTCGCCACTTCTGATGTGTGTGCAAATTTTCGTGAGTTTTTGAGCGCGTTTAGGCCCTCAAAAATGCAGTTCTTCCGTCAGGAGAGAAATAATAATTAAAGCTGCAAGCAGCGTTGAACGGGCCCTCGCACACCCACGCGTGTCGGGACGTGGCGCACGTCCAGGTGTGGTGCATGTCGGGATGTGGCAGAAATTTCAAGGTGCTCAGACTTAGCTGACCAATTTCAAGGATTGTATCACAAACTTTCTCGGCCACCATGAACATCAGTGGAGTCAAACTCATTTCTCATTGACTATTATTTGTTCTGTTATCAATTTAAAAAATCTGTTTTATTATTGTTATATTACTGTATTATTGGGTCGCTATTATTGACTATTATGCCTTTTGTTGCAAATTTGCAACATACCCAAATTTCTATTTATTTTTTGTGCTATAATCAAATTAACAATCTCAACCCTCATGTGACACCTACATAAAGGCAAAAACACAAAACAAATTTTTTAATATACTTGTATATAAATTCAGGCGTTAAGGGGTTAAACAATATTATATAAGGTGTGTCGTAGGAGATCCCTGCTCCATCTATCCATCAGTTTGGGGGTTGTTGGCCTGAAAAATATTGAACACTGCTGGCATAAGCAGTAGCAATAGTAATAATTATTTATTGTTATTATACATATCACAAGTACATGTCAGCCAAATAACCATGCACATTTAAATTAAAAACATGAATCTGTGAATCATTCTAATAGCTCAGTGTTGGATGCAAGATTTATATTTATAAATGGCAGTGACACGCCACCATGTAGCTTGGACATATTTAAACTAGTTTAAAAACTAATTTTTTTTCATGACTTAAAAAAAGACAAAGAAGACATAATCATTTGTACATATTCCAGCCATAGGCGGTCATACTGAGCGCACATGAAATGAAGTGGGAGTTGCCCCCTCAGCCCCTGTGAAATGGGACAAGGAACAAATGATTGACTTTTGGGAGTGATCCAGATCAGTATCTGGATCTGGGAATTTTTAAAAAGATTTTTAACATTGGGAGTGTTAGAAAGCCCTGCAGTGCCACCTTGTGGTAGGACAGAGCATATATATGCACATATATAGCACAAAGATGTTGAGTGTTTTTTAAGTATACTTTGTCGTTGGGAGATTGTGTTGGGGTGAACTGGAGTTGCTTGGCGGAGGTCTGTGCTCTCTGGGTGCTTTTCTAGCTACAATCTGTGATGATATGAATATTGACGAATGCATAATTAAACTAGTTGAAATACATATTTGATGTTATATCGGTTTTTTACAGTTTTTCTCCATTGGTTTGGCTCATTTCTCGAAACTGAAATGACAATCTCAAGACAACATGGACAAACCTCCAAACTACTTGGCAATTGTTCACAACAGACTGGCATTTCTCCTTCATTTCATCAAATTGCAAACATCTTAGTACTTGTCTCGATGTCTCAGTACATCTTTGCAAATGATTTAGTACAGGTAGCCTTCATTTAGCACAATATCCAAGTGAATAGATCTTGTTGATCTAAACTGATTGTTGACTTCTCAGTTTAATGGTCGTTCACTCCAAAACATGTCAGCATCATTTCATTGTATAAGTCATCACATGCACAATAGTCTGTTCAGTTGTCAGGATTAGTCATGAACATACGGTGGCCAGGAGAGGGACGGTGAGGACAGCTTTATTTACAGCACTGTAGGCTCCATATAATGTTCCTTGTTGTTTATTTATGTGTTTAAATTACAGTATGTTATGCTGTATAGATTTTCTTTTTACTCTGATGTATGAAAGTTTTCTTGATAGTTTACACACATTTTCTGAAAGCATGCCTCATACTTTCAGAACTCTGCATACAAATCAGAAAACATACACACAATGAGCAAAAGCCCTCAATTCTCCTTCAATTGAAACTTTACATTCAAAATTATGTTATTTCTTCTCAAAATGCTATTTTGTTTTCAAATGACACAAACCATTATATGAATAGACATTTATAAGAGTGCTCACACAATGCCAAAGGGACGATGAATTTTGGAGGCACTGACTATTTATATGAGAATAGAATTAAGTTTTGACCAGTCGTGTGAACTGTTTTCGGAGAGATATGAGCTTTTGCAGGTGAACCATGGTGTTGTGCTGAACCATCATGTTATTTTGGCAAAAGCACCAAGAGTGTTGAGAACGTCTGGTCTGTTTCAAGAAATGAGCCAATGCAATTGAGAATAGTCAGTGCATTTTTGGTGGCACTGACTATTTATATGAGAAAGAAATTTAGTTTTAAAACATGAGTGAAAGGTTTTGGGAGAGACATGAGCTTTTGCACGTCAGCTTTATATATATATTGCATATATTGCAAAGTTTGAAGCAATGATACCTGCAAATATACTGTCTTTAAGTTCCTGTTACCAATCAGTGGTTCTATGACTATGACTAAATTTTAAAATGTGGATGTGTTCAGAAGTGGACTCTTGTCCAGAATATGAAATTTGGGATAGATTGGATCATGTACAGCTGAGATATAAACATTTTAGTTGTCATGACGAGACATCAAGTTCACCACGCCACCAGTCACGACCAGTCACAGTTTTCTCCATGAATCATCATCAACATCTTGAGGCTTATGTCACCAAATTTCAGTTGAATACGGTCAACCAAATAATAATAATACATTAAAATGTATTGAAACAGAGGGATTTTTCTACAATGACACAGACCTGCATTTATATGATTTGAACAGTAGGTGTCAGC
Source organism: Dascyllus trimaculatus (assembly GCA_024666655.1). Classification (NCBI taxonomy): domain Eukaryota; kingdom Metazoa; phylum Chordata; class Actinopteri; family Pomacentridae; genus Dascyllus; species Dascyllus trimaculatus. Next base: position 29,720 of record JAMOIN010000386.1, read on the forward strand.
GTTGCACCATTTATCTGGATTTAATCCAGAGCTGCTGACAACGGTAAAAGTACATAAAGGTCAGAGGGCCACCACGGTCACATCCTTTGACTTTTGTGGAAGATTTTGATAGCTTCCCATCTTTAAGGCCTGTTGTATATACTGGCCAAATTTCAGGATGATATCACAAAGTATGGAGCAGTGGTAAGGACAAATGAGAATCCTTTTACCACTAGGTGACGCTATGACTATGACTAAATTTTAAAATGTGGATGTGTTCAGAAGTGGACTGTTGTCCAGCA
>JAMOIN010000386.1:32500-37500 GCA_024666655.1 Dascyllus trimaculatus
CCTAAATACTGCATATTATTGCTCTATAAATTGTTCATTAAAATCTATCATTGCATAACTGCACATGTTTACTGTACACTCTGTTAAAAATGTAAATCATTCCCATTCCACTGCAGTATATCCTGTGTAATTGTTCCCCTTTTATTAAGCATAATTTTCACCACTACAAATATTGTACGTTATCCATAAATATATTATACACCACTGTCTATTGTTACTATTGCTACTGATTATGCCAGCAGACTTCAATAGTTTCAGGCCAACAACCCCCAAACTGATGGATAGATGGAGCAGGGATCTCCTACAATACACCTCTGTCGGAGGTTTTTTTTCCCCCTTCCCTACCATGGGGGGGTTTTTGGTTCCTTCCCACCGTCGCTGACTGCTTGCTCATAGGGAATCCAAAAGCAACCTTGGATTGTTGGGTTTTCTGTTTCCTGTTCTTTCTTACAATGTTAAGCGCTTTGTGACGACCTGTGTTGTGAATATGCGCTATACAAATAAAACTGAATTGAATTGAATTGAATATAATATTGTTTAACATTAAACTGGGCCTTTTGTCATGTATAAAAACAGCTTCCCTGTTATTATGCATTCAGTACTAAGTTCTTGAAATAATACACACCTTAGTATATTCATGCATTTAGTTTAAATATGTTCAAGGTACTTGTGGCATGTCACTGCCATTTATAAATATAAATCTTGCATCCAACACTGACCTATTACAATGATTCACAGATTCAGGTTTTTATTTAAATGTACATGGTTATTTGGCTGAGCTGTAAAAAGACGTGTACATGTTACATGTACAATAACAATAAAGTGGCATCTGAACCTCACACAAACCAAAAAAGCCTTAGGAAGATGTTGTAACTCACACATAAAGTGTCCAATCTGCTCCAGCTTTATTGTTTCATGAATGCTGTGGATATATTTTCTTGCATTTATGAAGTCTTACAATTACAACAGGCCCTTTGAGGATAAACATGATGGTGATGTGGCCCGGCATGAAAATGACTATGACACCCCTGATGTACATGGTGGCCGAGAAAGTTTGTGCGACAATCCTTGAAATTGCTCAGCTAAGTGTGACCACCTTCAAATTTCTGCCACATCCCGACATGCGCCACACCTGGACGTGCGCCACGTCCCGACACGCGTGGGTGTGCGAGGGCCCGTTCAACGCTGCTTGCAGCTTTAATTAGGGCCCGAGCACCAACGGTGCGTAGGACCCTATTGGAACTGTGTGCGTTATTAGGGCCCGAGCACCAACGGTGCGTAGGACCCTATTGGATTTGTATTCGTTTTTATTATTATTATTATTATTATTATTTTTCTCCTGACAGAAGAACTGCATTTTTGAGGGCCTAAACGCGCTCAAAAACTCACGAAAATTTCCACACACATCAGAAGCGGCGAAAAATTTTATATTTCATGGGAGCTGCACATGTGTGTGGCAAAATGGCTCGATAGCGCCACCTTGAAAATTGGGTTCTATGGGAGTTAATACGGCTAGTTTCATGTAACCCTACCAAATTTGGTACACATGTGCACCAAGACAAGACAAACAAAATTGCCTAATCAATCCATCAGCAAAAATGTACAGGAAGTCCGCCATTTTGCTTTATATTTCTGATTATTGGACATATTCAAAAGCTATAACCGAACACAGGGTAACTCCAAGACAGCTGAAATTTGGTCAGTATATACAACAGGGCTTCGGGATTAAAAGTTATCAAAACGCTCCGCAAAAGTCTGAGGGCGTGGGCGTGGCGGCCTCCTGAACTTTGATGTTTCGCCATAAATTTTGGAATGCTGTCTAAATACACTTCACAGGCTCTGATCTGCCTCAAACTTTACACATTTGATCATAGTCCTGCCCTGATCACATCCATATGACAATATTCATCCACAGTCATAGCGCCACCTCCTGGCAACAGGAAATGAAAATTTTTACACTTTAATGTACTATTATTAGTCGGTTGACCGTATTCATCTGAAATGTGGTGACATAAGCCTCAAGACATTAATGATGATTCATGGAGAAAACTGTCACTGGTAGTCATACGCTGTGTCTGTGGCTGGGTGGCGAACTTCGATGTCTCGCCATGACTACTAAAGTGTTTATATCTCAGCTGTACATGATCCGATCTGGCCCAAATTTCATGTGCTGGACAACAGTCCACTTCTGAACACATCCACATTTTAAAATTTAGTCACAGTCATAGCGTCACCGAGTGGTACAGGAATTTTTTCCCCGGAGGACATTTGTCCTTACCACTGCTCCATACTTTGTGATATCATCCTGAAATTTGGCCAGTATATACAACAGGCCTTAAAGATGAAAAGTTATCAAAATCTTCCACAAAAGTCAAACGGTGCGGCTGTGGCGCCCCTCTGAACTTTGAGTCATATGAAGGGGGAAATCGTCTCCCTCTAGGACCCTGAGCGCGAGCACTGTGTGTGTGGGTCCCTGCTGACATGCAGGCTCAGAAAAACAGATAAATGGTGCAACGATGACACCTACTGTTCGAATCGTATAAATGCAGGTCTGTGTCATTGTAGAAAAATCCCTCTGTTTCAATACACTTTAATGTATTATTATTATTTGGTTGACCGTATTCAACTGAAATTTGGTGACATAAGCCTCAAGACATTGATGATGATTCATGGACAAAACTGTGACTCTTAGTCAAACTGTTAGTCTGTGGCAGCGTGGCGAACTTGATGTCTCGTCATGACTACTAAAGTGTTTATATCTCAGCTGTACATGATCCAATCTAGCCCAAATTTCATATTCTGGACAAGAGTCCACTTCTGAACACACCCAAATTTTAAAATTTAGTCATAGTCATAGCACCACCGATTGGTAACAGGAACTTAAAGGTAGTATATCTGAAGGTACCATTGCTTCAAACTTTGCAATATAAGCAATATATATATATAAAGCTCATGTGCAAAAGCTCATATCTCACCCAAAACCTTTCACTCATGTTTCAAAACCAAATTTCTTTCTCATATAAATAGTCAGTGCCACCAAAAATGCACTGACTATTCTCAATTGCTTTGGCTCATTTCTTGAAACAGATCAGATGTTCTCAACACTCTCGGTGCTTTTGCCAAAATAACCTGGATGGTTCAGCACAACACCATGGTTCACCTGCAAAAGCTCATATCTCTCCCAAAACAGTTCACACGACTGGTCAAAACTTAATTCTATTGTCATATAAATAGTCAGTGCCTCCAAAATTCATTGTCCCTTTGGCATTGTGTGAGCACTCTTATAAATGTCTATTCATATAATGGTTTGTGTCATTTGAAAACAAAATAACATTTTGAGAAGAAATAACATCGTTTTGAATGTAAAGTTTCAATTGAAGGAGAATTGATGGCTTTTGCCCATTGTGTGTGTGTGTGTGTGTGTGTGTTTTCTGATTTGTAGACAGAGTTCTGAAAGTATGACGCATGCTTTCAGAAAATGTGTGTAAACAATCGAGAAAACTGTATTGACACACATAAAGTTGCTTTCATACATCAGAGTAAAAAGAAAATCTATACAGCACAACATACTGTAATATGAACACATAAACAAAAAACAAGGAACATTATATGGAGCCTACAGTGCTGAAATTAAGCTGTCCTCACCGTCCCTCTCCTGGCCACCGTATGTTCATGACTAATCCTGACAATTGAACAGACTATTGTGCATGTGATGACTTATACAATGAAATGATGCTGACATGTTTTGGAGTGAACGACCATCAGACTGAGAAGTCAACAATCAGTTTAGATCAACAAGATCTACTCACCTGGAAATAGTGCTAAATGAAGGCTACCTGTACTGAATCATTTGCAAAGATGTACTGAGAAATCGAGACAAGTACAAAGATGTTTGCAATTTGATGAAATGAAGGAAAAATGCCAGTCTGTTGTGAACAATTGCCAAGTAGTTTGGAGGTTTGTCCATGTTGTTTTGAGATTGTAATTTCAGTTTCGAGAAATGAGCCAAACCAATAGAGAAAAACTGTAAAAAACCGACATAACATCAAATATGTATTTCTACTAGTTTAATTATGCATTCGTCAATATTCATATCATCACAGATTGTAGCTAGAAAAGCATCCAGAGAGCACAGACCTCCGCCAAGCAGCTCCAGTCCACCCCAACACAATCTCCCAACGACAAAGTATACTTAAAAAACACTCAACATCTTTGTGCTATATATGTGCAAATATTTGCTCTGTCCTACCACAAGGTGGCACTGCAGGGCTTTCTAACACTCCCAATGTTAAATATCTTCTTAAAAATTCCTGGATCCAGACACTGATCTGGATCACTCCCAAAACTCAATCATTTGTTCCTTGTCCCATTTCACAGAGGCTGAGGGGGCAACTCCCACTTCATTTCATGTGGCCTATTCTGCCTATGGCTGGAATATGTACAAATGATTATGTCTTCTTTGTCTTTTTTTTAATTCATGAAAAAAAAATATGGTAGCCTCCTGAGACCGTGCGTTCACATGCGTGGACATGATATTTTGGCTTTCCTGCACCATAAGTTGAAGTTGAGATTGTTAATTTGATTATAGCACAAAAGTAAATAGAAATTTGGGTATGTTGCAAATTTGCAACAACAGGCATAATGGTCAATAATAGCGACCCAATAATACAGTAATATAACAATAATAAAACAGATTTTTAAAATTGATAACAGAACAGACAATAGTCAATGACAAATGAGTTTGACACCACTGATGTTCATGGTGGCCGAGAAAGTTTGTGATACAATCCTTGAAATTGGTCAGCTAAGTCTGACCACCTTCAAATTTCTGCCACATCCTGACATGCGCCACACCTGGACTTGCGCCATGTCCCGACACGCGTGGGTGTGCGAGGGCCCGTTCAACGCTGCTTGCAGCTTTAATTTTTCTTTTTCTTCTCCCGGAAGAACTGCATTTTTGAGGGCCTAGACACGCTCAAAAACTCACGAAAATTTGCACA
>JAMOIN010000386.1:40000-43984 GCA_024666655.1 Dascyllus trimaculatus
CCTGCAAAAGCTCATATCTCTCCCAAAACAGTTCACACGACTGGTCAAAATTGAATTCTATTGTCATATAAATAGTCAGTGCCTCCAAATTTCATCGTCCCTTTGGCATTGTGTGACACTCTTATAAATGTCTGTTCATATAATGGTTTGTGTCATTTGAAAACAAAATAGCATTTTCAAAGAAATAACATCGTTTAAAAGTCAAAGGATGTGACCGTGGTGGCTCTCTGACCTTTATGTACTTTTACCATTGTCAGCAGCTCTGGATTAAATCCAGATAAATGGTGCAACGCTGACACCTACTGTTCAAATCTTTAAATGCAGGTCTGTGTCATTGTAGAAAAATCCCTCTGTTTCAATATATTTTAATGTCCAATTATTATTTGGTTGACCGTATTCAACTGAAATTTGGTGACATAAGCCTCAAGACGTTGATGATGATTCATGGACAAAAGTGTGACTGTTAGTCAAACTGTTAGTCTGTGGCAGCGTGGTGAACTTGATGTCTCGTCATGACAACTAAAATGATTATATCTCAGCTGTACATGATCCGATCTGGCCCAAATTTCATGTGCTGGACAAGAGTCCACTTCTGAATACATCCACATTTTAAAATTTAATCATAGTCATAGCGTCACCTAGTGGTAACAGGAACTTAAAGACAGTATATTTGCAGGTATCATTGCTTCAAACTTTGCAATATAAGCAATATATATATAAAGCTGACGTGCAAAAGCTCATGTCTCTCCCAAAACCTTTCACTCATGTTTTAAAACTAAATTTCTTTCTCATATAAATAGTCAGTGCCACCAAAAATGCACTGACTATTCTCAATTGCTTTGGCTCATTTCTTGAAACAGACCAGACATTCTCAACACTCTTGGTGCTTTTGCCAAAACAACATGGATGGTTCAGCACAAAACCATGGTTCACCTGCAAAAGCTCATATCTCTCCCAAAACAGTTCACACGACTGGTCAAAACTAAATTCTATTCTCATATAAATAGTCAGTGCCTCCAAAATTCATCGTCCCTTTGGCATTGTGTGAGCACTCTTATAAATGTCTATTCATATAATGGTTTGTATCATTTGAAAACAAAATAGCATTTAGAGAAGTAATAACATCATCTTGAATGTAAAGTTTCAATTGAAGGAGAATTGAGGGCTTTTGCTCATTGTGTGTGTGTGTTTTCTCATTTGTATGCAGAGTTCTGAAAGTATGAGGCACGCTTTCACAAAATGTGTGTAAACTATCAAGAAAACTGTATTGACACACATAAAGCAACTTTCATACATCAGAGTAAAAAGAAAATCTATACAGCATAACATACTGTAATTTAAACACATAAACAAAAAACAAGGAACATTATATGGAGCCTACAGTGCTGTAAATAAAGCTGTACTCACCGTCCCTCTCCTGGCCACCGTATGTTCATGACTAATCCTGACAACTGAACAGACTATTGTGCATGTGATGACTTACACAATGCAATGATGCTGACATGTTTTGGAATGAACAACCATCAGACTGAGAAGTCAACAATCAGTTTAGATCAACAAGATCTATTCACTTGGAAATTGTACTAAATGAAGACTACCTGTACTGAATCATTTGCAAAGATGTACAGAGACATCAAGACCAGTACTAAGATGTTTGCAATTTGATGAAATGAAGGAGAAATTCCAGTCTGTTGTGAACAATTGCCAAGTAGTTTGGAGGTTTATACGTGTTGTTTTGAGAATTTAATTTCAGTTTCGAGAAATGAGCCAAACCTATGGAGAAAAACTGTACAAACAACGATATATCAAATATATATTTCAACTAGTTTAATTATACATTCGTCAATATTCATATCATCACAGATTGTAGCTAGAAAAGCAGTCAGAGAGCACAGACCTCCGCCAAGGAGCTCCAGTCCACCCCAACACAATCTACCAACGACAATGTATACTTAAAAAACACTCAACATCTTTGTCCTATATATGTGCACATATATGCTCTGTCCTACCACAAGGTGGCACTGCAGGGCTTTCTAACACTCCCAATGTTAAATATCTTTTCAAAAAATTCCCAGATCCAGACACTGATCTGGATCACTCCCAAAACTCAATCATTTGTTCCTTGTCCCATTTCACAGGGGCTGAGGGGGCAACTCCCACTTCATTTCATGTGGCCTATTCTGCCTATGGCCGGAATAGGTACAAATGATTATGTCTTCTTTGTCTTTTTTTAATTCATGAAAAAAAATATCGTAGCCTCCTGAGAGACCGTGCGTTCACATGCGTGGACATGGTATTTTGGCTTCCCTGCACCATAAGTTGAAGCTGAGATTGTTAATTTGATTATAGCACAAAAAATAAATAGAAATTTGGGTATGTTGCAAATTTGCAACAACGAGCATAATGGACAATAATAGCGACCCAATAATACAGTAATATAACAATAATAAAACAGATTTTTAAAATCTGTAACAGAACAGACAAAAAGGAACAGATAACATCTCATTCACAGATTTTTACATTAATAACACAACAGACAATAGTCAATGAGAAATGAGTTTGACACCCCTGATGTACATGGTGGCTGAGAAAGTTTGTGACACAATCCTTGAAATTGGTCAGCTAAGTCTGAGCACCTTGAAATTTCTGCCACATCCCGACATGCGCCACACCTGGACGTGCGCCACGTCCCGACACGCGTGGGTGTGCGAGGGCCCGTTCAACGCTGCTTGCAGCTTTAATTATTTTTATTTTTCTTCTGATTTTGTAATTGCATTTTTGAGGGCCTAGACACGCTCAAAAACTCATGAAAATTTGCAACCACATCAGGACTGGCGAAAAATTTGATATTTTATGGGAGTTGCACATGTGTGTGGCAAAATGGCTCTATAGCGCCACCTTGAAAATTGGGTTCTATGGGAGTTAATACGGCTAGTTTCACGTACACCTACCAAATTTGGTACACATGTGCACCAAGACAAGACAAACAAAATTGCCTAATCAATCCATCAGCAAAAATGTACAGGAAGTCCGCCATTTTGCTTTATATTTTTGATTTATGGTCATATTCAAAAGCTATAACCGCACACAGGGTAACTCCAAGACAGCTGAAATTTGGTCAGTATATACAACAGGGCTTCATGATTAAAAGTTATCAAAACGCTCCGCAAAAGTCTGAGGGCGTGGGCGTGGCGGCCTCCTGAACTTTGATGTTTCGCCATAAATTTTGGAATGCTGTCTAAATACACTTCACAGGCTCTGATCTGCCTCAAACTTTACACATTTGATCATAGTCCTGCCCTGATCACATCCATATGACAATATTCATCCACAGTCATAGCGCCACCTCCTGGCAACAGGAAATGATTTTTTTTACACTTTAATGTACTATTATTAGTCGGTTGACCGTATTCATCTGAAATGTGGTTACATAAGCCTCAAGACATTAATGATGATTCATGGAAAAAACTGTGACTGCTAGTCAAACAATGTATCTGAGGCAGGGTGGCGAACTTCGATGTCTCGCCATGACTACTAAAGTGTTTATATCTCAGTTGTACATGATCCGATCTGGCCCAAATTTCATGTGCTGGACAACAGTCCACTTCTGAACACATTCACATTTTAAAATTTTAGTCATAGTCATAGCGTCACCTAGTGGTACAAGGATTCTCTGACGAGGACATTTGTCCTTACCACTGCTCCATACTTTGTGATATCATCCTGAAATTTGGCCAGTATATACAACAGGCCTTCAAGATGAGAAGTTATCAAAATCTTCCACAAAAGTCAAAGGATGTGACCGTGGTGGCCCTCTGACCTTTATGTACTTTTACCATTGTACAGCAGCTCTGGATTAAATCCAGATAAATGGTGCAACGCTGACACCTACTGTTCAAATCGTATAAATGCAGGTCTGTGTCATTGTAGAAAAATCCCTCTGTTTCAATACATTTTAATGTATTATTATTATTTGGTTGACCG
>JAMOIN010000766.1:0-37500 GCA_024666655.1 Dascyllus trimaculatus
ATAAGCTAATTCTACAACCACACAAAATATGCTTTAAACTTGCCGTATCTAAACACAGCGGACACGATTGGTCGCCTTTCACCCAGAGTCTTAGGTTCTGGGGGGTTGGCAAGACATCGTATGTCGCCCCTATCAGAAATTTAATCCGACTTTCCTCCATACACCACAGGTCCCTCCAACTGAGCTTCCTCTTCTCTACACCTTCCCAGTTCAACCACTGTCCCTGTTTGGCCTGACCAACTGCCTTTGCTCCCCTTAACAATTCCTCTTGCCTGCGAACTTGCTCCACTACCAGCTTTCTTTTCTCCTTTGGACCTGCTTTATCCCACGATGGTTTGCCTGGGCCAAGCCCCAAGCCTCCCCGGCCAAATTGAACATTTCCTACTATTTCTGCCTGCCTAAGAGCTGCCTCTGCCTCCTGCACTGCTGCTTTGGGGATCCATTTCCTCCCCCTGGTAGGATTCGGAACCACCTTGCTAACTAACATGTCCCTACTCCCAGATAACAAAAGTTCTGTCCTAACCTTAGTGCATTTATACTCCTCTGTTAAACTAGATACTGGCAGCTGAAGTGCTCCTTTCCCATATAAAGCTACACTGCTTAAACACCTAGGAGCACCCAACCATTTCCTAATGTAGGAGCTAACTAACCTTTCCATTCTCTCTGCCACGGACAGTGGGACTTCATACACTGATAATGGCCACATTAATCTGGGATACAAGCCAAACTGCAAACACCACAATCTCAACTTTCCTGGGAGCCCTGATTTATCTATTCTAACCAGCCCTTCTGCAACATCCTTTCTAAATTGCACAACCTGTTCAACATCATTCAAATCTGCATTATACCACCTTCCTAAACTCTTAACTGACTTCTCCCTAATAGTTGGGATTTCCTCACCATCTATAGCAAACTTCCTATCACTTACTTTCCCTCTGTATATTGAAATGCTCCTTGACTTACTAGGCTTAATCTTCATACTAGCCCATTTAAGATTCTGATTAACTCTGTCTAACAACCTCTTTGTACATGGCACTGTTGTAGTTAGCAGTGTCATGTCGTCCATATAAGCCCTAACCGGTGGAAGACGCATCCCGTTCTGTCGTCTTTCCCCACCCACAACCCACTTGGAAGCCCTGATAATTACCTCCATGGCCATAGTAAAAGCTAATGGAGAAACTGTACATCCTGCCATAATGCCAACTTCCAATCTTTGCCAGCCTGTTGTGGAATCTGCTACACTTGCACATAATCTAATATCCTTGAAATAGGCTTTCACCAAATTAATAACTATCTCTGGCACTTTAAAGTAGAGAAAGGAACTCCAAATAAGACTATGCGGCACCGACCCGAACGCATTAGCCAGATCTAAAAATACAACATTCAAGTCTCTCCTCTCCCTCTTAGCTGTCTGAATCTGATGCCAAATCATGCTAGTATGCTCTAAGCATCCAGCAAATCCAGGTATCCCTGCCTTCTGCACTGTAGTATCTATCAGACCATTCCTCTCTAAGTAGCTGGTCAACCTCTGTGCGACTATGCTAAAGAAAATCTTTCCCTCAACATTGAGGAGAGAAATCATCCGAAACTGACTGAGGTCCGAGGACTCCTTCTCCTTAGGGATAAAGACACCTCCTGCCCTGCGCCATGCTCTAGGGATACTTTGTTTCTCCCAAACTATTCTCATATGTCGCCACAATATCTTTAAGATGCCAGGTGCATTCTTATAGACCCGGTAGGGGACTCCATTAGGCCCTGGGGCCGACGAAGCCTTTGCACGCCTGACCACCTCCACAACTTCTCTCCATCTAGGTGGGCTAACATCCATCTCCTGACCCACATCCCCCAGTGGTGGCATGTCAGGTGGAAGACCTATGTTCCTATTCTCTGAATCTGCATATGTCAACCTCAAATACTCCTCAATCTCTGACTTTCCTGCTTTAAGATGCCCTCCTTTTTCTTGATTAAACAAGCCCTTTACAAAATTAAAGGGGTTCCTAAAAAATGCTGACCTTGCACGCTCTTTCTTCTTTCTCTTCTCCCTAAGATGTTCTGCCCTTCTGAGCACTACTAACCTGCTTCTCAGCTCCTCCTGCAACACATTAATTCCCTCCCTTCAAGCTTAACATTGTACAATGGAACACGTTGTGCGCAGGCATTGGAATTTAACGAACTCCTCCCAGGATTTTTGTCCGATCTTCACCAAATTCACTGTGTGGCATCTAGACCCCTCCAGGATGAAAAGTTATTAAATTCTCGTGGATACGTCACATGGTGTGGGCGTGGCATGGCGGCCATTTTGAACAAAATCGCCATGTGGAAGGAAATGGGTTTTGGAGGTGGAGGGATCCATGTAAAATCACCAAATTCACACAAATCCTCATTAATCTCAAGACCTAATATTTAATATACAATTCAGGAATGGACGTGGTCAAACGGCTCCACAGCGCCCCCTAGAAATATTCAAATAGTCATATAAAATCACTGCTTTATCCTACAAACATAAAATTTGGTACATACATATAGTATCCCGAGACCAACAGATTTGCACAGTCGAAATTCTAATCGGCTCTACGGCGCCCCCTAGACAAGGTCGTGTGGAGAGGAGTGCGGTGAGGAGCGAGGGCCCGTCTGACGCTGCTTGCAGCTTTAATTAGGGCCCGAAGCACTACAGTGCGTAGGACCCTATTGTTCCTCTAGTGTTTGGCGGTTTGGCGGTTTCTTTTTCTTACGCCACTTTGAACCTCAATTTGACCCCCTAAACATGCTCAAAAACTCACCAAATTTGGCACACACATCAAATCTGGTGAAAAATTTGATTTTTTGGGGGAATTACACATATGAATGGCAAAATGACTCAATAGCGCCACCTAGAAAATTGGGCTTTAGTGGAGTTAATACGGCTAGTTTCACGTAAACTCATGAAATTTGGTACACAGGTACAGTAGCCCGAGACAAAAAAATTCCTGCTGTTGAAATGTTTAAAAAAGCTCAACAGCGCCCCCTACAGCATGTGGTGCGCAAGTATTGGAATTTAACGAACTCCTCCCAGGATTTTTATCCGATCTTCTCCAAATTCACTGTGTGGCATCTAGACCCCTCCAGGATGAAAAGTTATTAAAATCTTGTGCCTGCGTCACACGGTGTGGGCGTAGCATGGCGGCCATTTTGAACAAAAAAGCAAAACAGCGCCACCTCGAACACGTGGTTCACAGGCATTGGAATTTAACAAACTCCTCCCAGGATTTTTATCCAATTTTCACCAAATTCGCTGTGTGGCATCTACACCCCTCCAGGATGAAAAGTTATTAAAATCTCGTGGATACGTCACACGGTGTGGGCGTGGCATGGCGGCCATTTTGAACAAAAAAGCGTAACCTCGCCCACTTCAACACGTGGTGCGCAGGCATTGGAATTTAACGAACTCCTCCCAGGATTTTTGTTCGATCTTCACCAAATTCGCTGTGTGGCATCTAAACCCCTCCAGGATGAAAAGTTATTAAAATCTTGTGGCTGCATCACACGGTGTGGGCGTGGCATGGCGGCCATTTTGAACAAAAAAGCTTAACGTTGTACAATGGAACACGGTGTGCGCAGGCATTGGAATTTAACGAACTCCTCCCAGGATTTTTGTTCGATCATCACCAAATTAGCTGTGTAGCATCTAGACCCCTCCAGGATGAAAAGCTATTAAAATCTTGTGGCTGCGTCACACGGTGTGGGCGTGGCATGGCGGCCATTTTGAACAAAATCGCCATATGGAACGAAATGGGTTTTGGAGGTGAAGGGATCCACGTAAAATCACCAAATCCACACAAATCCTCATTAATCTCAAGACCTAATATTTAATATACAATTCAGGAATGGACGTGGTCAAACGGCTCCACAGCGCCCCCTAGAAATATTCAAATAGTCATATAAAATCACTGCTTTATCCTACAAACAAAAAATTTGGTACATACATATAGTATCCCAAGACCAACAGATTTGCACAGTCGAAATTCTAATTGGCTCTACGGCGCCCCCTAGACAAGGTCGTGTGGAGAGGAGTGCGGTGAGGAGCGAGGGCCCGTCCGACGCTGCTTGCAGCTTTAATTAGGGCCCGAAGCACTACAGTGCGTAGGACCCTATTGTTCCTCTAGTGTTTGGCGGTTTGGCGGTTTGTTTGGCGGTTTGTTTGGCGGTTTGGCGGTTTCTTTTTCTTACGCCACTTTGAACCCCAATTTGACCCCCTAAACATGCTCAAAAACTCCCCAAATTTGGCACACACATCAGGACTGGTGAAAAATTTAATATTTTGGGGGAATTACACGTATGAATGGCAAAATGACTCAATAGCGCCACCTAGAAAATTGGGCTTTAGTGGAGTTAATACGGCTAGTTTCACGTAAACTCATGAAATTTGGTACACAGGTACAGTAGCCCGAGACAAAAACATTCCTGCTTTTAAAATTTTGAAAAAGGCTCAACAGCGCCCCCTAGAGCACGTAGTGTGCAGGCATTGGAATTTAACGAACTCCTCCTAGGATTTTTATCCGATCTTCACCAAATTCGCTGTGTGGCATCTAGACCCATCCAGGATGAAAAGTTATTAAAATCTTGTGGCTGCGTCACACGGTGTGGGCGTGGCATGGCGGCCATTTTGAACAAAAAGGTTAAGATTGTACAATGGAACACGTGCGCAGGCATTGGAATTTAACGAACTCCTCCTAGGATTTTTTTTCGATCTTCACCAAATTTGCTGTGTGGCATCTAAACCCCTCCAGGATGAAAAGTTATTAAAATCTTGTGGCTGCGTCACACGGTGTGGGCGTGGCATGGCGGCCATTTTGAACAAAATCGCCATGTGGAACGAAATTGGTTTTGGAGGTGAAGTGCTCCATGTAAAATCACCAAATCCACACAAAACCTCATTAATCTCAAGACCTAATATTTAATATACAATTCAGGAATGGCCGTGGTCAAACGGCTCCACAGCGCCCCCTACAAATATTCAAATACTCATATAAAATCATTGCTTTATTCTACAAACATAAAATTTGGTACATACATATAGTATCCCAAGACCAACAGATTTGCACAGTCGAAATTCTAATCGGCTCTACGGTGCCCCCTAGACAAGGTCGTGTGGAGAGGAGTGCGGTGAGGAGCGAGGGCCCGTCTGACGCTGCTTGCAGCTTTAATTAGGGCCCGAAGCACTACAGTGCGTAGGACCCTATTGTTCCTCTAGTGTTTGGCGGTTTGGCGGCGGTTTGGCGGTTTCTTTTTCTTACGCCACTTTGAACCCCAATTTGACCCCCTAAACATGCTCAAAAACTCCCCAAATTTGGCACACACATCAGGACTGGTGAAAAATTTGATATTTTGGGGGAATTACACGTATGAATGGCAAAATGACTCAATAGCGCCACCTAGAAAATTGGGCTTTAGTGGAGTTAATACGGCTAGTTTCACGTAAACTCATGAAATTTGGTAGACAGGTACAGTAGCCCGAGACAAAAACATTCCTGCTTTTAAAATTTTGAAAAAGGCTCAACAGCGCCCCCTAGAGCACGTAGTGTGCAGGCATTGGAATTTAACGAACTCCTCCTAGGATTTTTATCCGATCTTCACCAATTTCGCTGTGTGGCATCTAGACCCATCCAGGATGAAAACTTTTTAAAATCGTGTGGCTGCGTCACACGGTGTGGGCGTGGCATGGCGGCCATTTTGAACAAAAAGGTTAAGATTGTACAATGGAACACGTGCGCAGGCATTGGAATTTAACGAACTCCTCCTAGGATTTTTGTTCGATCTTCACCAAATTTGCTGTGTGGCATCTAGACCCCTCCAGGATGAAAAGTTATTAAAATTTTGTGGCTGCGTCACACGGTGTGGGCGTGGCATGGCGGCCATTTTGAACAAAATCGCCATGTGGAACGAAATTGGTTTTGGAGGTGAAGTGATACATGTAAAATCACCAAATCCACACAAAACCTCATTAATCTCAAGACCTAATATTTAATATACAATTCAGGAATGGCCATGGTCAAACGGCTCCACAGCGCCCCCTAGAATTATTCAAATACTCATATAAAATCATTGCTTTATTCTACAAACATAAAATTTGGTTCATACATATAGTATCCCAAGACCAACAGATTTGCACAGTCGAAATTCTAATCGGCTCTACGGTGCCCCCTAGACAAGGTCGTGTGGAGAGGAGTGCGGTGAGGAGCGAGGGCCCGTCTGACGCTGCTTGCAGCTTTAATTAGGGCCCGAAGCACTATAGTGCGTAGGACCCTATTGTTCTTCTAGTGTTTGGCGGTTTGGCGGTTTGTTTGGCGGTTTGTTTGGCGGTTTGGCGGTTTGGCGGTTTCTTTTTCTTACGCCACTTTGAACCTCAATTTGACCCCCTAAACATGCTCAAAAACTCACCAAATTTGGCACACACATCAGGACTGGTGAAAAATTTAATATTTTGGGGGAATTACACATATGAATGGCAAAATGACTCAATAGCGCCACCTTGAAAATTGGCCTTTAGTGGAGTTAATACGGCTAGTTTCACGTAAACTCATGAAATTTGGTACACAGGTACAGTAGCCCGAGACAAAAACATTCCTGCTTTTAAAATTTCAAAAAAGGCTCAACAGCGCCCCCTAGAGCACGTAGTGTGCAGGCAATGGAATTTAACGAACTCCTCCTAGGATTTTTGTCCGATTTTCACCAAATTCGCTGTGTGGCATCTAGACCCATCCAGGATGAAAAGTTATTAAAATCTTGTGGCTGCGACACACGATGTGGGCGTGGCATGGCGGCCATTTTGAACAAAAAAGCTAAACAGCGCCAACTAGAACACGTGGTGCACAGGCATTGGAATTTAACAAACTCCTCCCAGGATTTTTATCCAATTTTCACCAAATTCGCTGTGTGGCATCTACACCCCTCCAGGATGAAAAGTTATTAAAATCTCGTGGATACGTCACACGGTGTGGGCGTGGCATGGCGGCCATTTTGAACAAAAAAGCGTAACCTCGCCCACTTCAACACGTGGTGCGCAGGCATTGGAATTTAACGAACTCCTCCCAGGATTTTTGTTCGATCTTCACCAAATTCGCTGTGTGGCATCTAAACCCCTCCAGGATGAAAAGTTATTAAAATCTTGTGGCTGCATCACACGGTGTGGGCGTGGCATGGCGGCCATTTTGAACAAAAAAGCTTAACATTGTACAATGGAACACGTTGTGCGCAGGCATTGGAATTTAACGAACTCCTCCCAGGATTTTTTTCCGATCTTCACCAAATTCACTGTGTGGCATCTAGACCCCTCCAGGATTAAAAGTTATTAAATTCTCGTGGATACGTCACATGGTGTGGGCGTGGCATGGCGGCCATTTTGAACAAAATCGCCATGTGGAACGAAATGGGTTTTGGAGGTGAAGGGATCCATGTAAAATCACCAAATCCACACAAATCCTCATTAATCTCAAGACCTAATATTTAATATACAATTCAGGAATGGACGTGGTCAAACGGCTCCACAGCGCCCCCTAGAAATATTCAAATTGTCATATAAAATCACTGCTTTATCCTACAAACAAAAAATTTGGTACATACATATAGTATCCCAAGACCAACAGATTTGCACAGTCGAAATTCTAATCGGCTCTACGGCGCCCCCTAGACAAGGTCGTGTGGAGAGGAGTGCGGTGAGGAGCGAGGGCCCGTCTGACGCTGCTTGCAGCTTTAATTATTATTAGGGCCCGAAGCACTACAGTGCGTAGGACCCTATTGTTCCTCTAGTGTTTGGCGGTTTGGCGGTTTGTTTGGCGGTTTGGCGGTTTGGCGGTTTGTTCTTTTTCTTACGCCACTTTGAACCTCAATTTGACCCCCTAAACATGCTCAAAAACTCACCAAATTTGGCACACCCATCAGGACTGGTGAAAAATTTGATATTTTGGGGGAATTACACATATGAATGGCAAAATGACTCAATAGCGCCACCTAGAAAATTGGGCTTTAGTGGAGTTAATACGGCTAGTTTCACGTAAACTCATGAAATTTGGTACACAGGTACAGTAGCCCGAGACAAAAACATTCCTGCTTTTGAAATTTTGAAAAAGGCTCAACAGCGCCCCCTAGAGCACGTAGTGTGCAGGCAATGGAATTTAACGAACTCCTCCTAGGATTTTTGTCCGATTTTCACCAAATTCGCTGTGTGGCATCTAGACCCATCCAGGATGAAAAGTTATTAAAATCTTGTGGCTGCGACACACGATGTGGGCGTGGCATGGCGGCCATTTTGAACAAAAAAGCTAAACAGCGCCAACTAGAACACGTGGTGCACAGGCATTGGAATTTAACAAACTCCTCCCAGGATTTTTATCCAATTTTCACCAAATTCGCTGTGTGGCATCTACACCCCTCCAGGATGAAAAGTTATTAAAATCTCGTGGATACGTCACACGGTGTGGGCGTGGCATGGCGGCCATTTTGAACAAAAAAGCGTAACCTCGCCCACTTCAACACGTGGTGCGCAGGCATTGGAATTTAACGAACTCCTCCCAGGATTTTTGTTCGATCTTCACCAAATTCGCTGTGTGGCATCTAAACCCCTCCAGGATGAAAAGTTATTAAAATCTTGTGGCTGCATCACACGGTGTGGGCGTGGCATGGCGGCCATTTTGAACAAAAAAGCTTAACCTTGTACAATGGAACACGTTGTGCGCAGGCATTGGAATTTAACGAACTCCTCCCAGGATTTTTTTCCGATCTTCACCAAATTCACTGTGTGGCATCTAGACCCCTCCAGGATGAAAAGTTATTAAATTCTCGTGGATACGTCACATGGTGTGGGCGTGGCATGGCGGCCATTTTGAACAAAATCGCCATGTGGAACGAAATGGGTTTTGGAGGTGAAGGGATCCATGTAAAATCACCAAATCCACACAAATCCTCATTAATCTCAAGACCTAATATTTAATATACAATTCAGGAATGGACGTGGTCAAACGGCTCCACAGCGCCCCCTAGAAATATTCAAATAGTCATATAAAATCACTGCTTTATCCTACAAACAAAAAATTTGGTACATACATATAGTATCCCAAGACCAACAGATTTGCACAGTCGAAATTCTAATTGGCTCTACGGCGCCCCCTAGACAAGGTCGTGTGGAGAGGAGTGCGGTGAGGAGCGAGGGCCCGTCCGACGCTGCTTGCAGCTTTAATTAGGGCCCGAAGCACTACAGTGCGTAGGACCCTATTGTTCCTCTAGTGTTTGGCGGTTTGGCGGTTTGGCGGTTTCTTTTTCTTACGCCACTTTGAACCTCAATTTGACCCCCTAAACATGCTCAAAAACTCACCAAATTTGGCACACACATCAAGACTGGTGAAAAATTTGATATTTTGGGGGAATTACACATATGAATGGCAAAATGACTCAACAGCGCCACCTAGAAAATTGGGCTTTAGTGGAGTTAATACGGCTAGTTTCACGTAAACTCATGAAACTTGGCACACAGGTACAGTACCCCGAGACAAAAACATTCCTGCTTTTAAAATTTCAAAAAAGGCTCAATAGCGCCCCCTAGAGCACGTAGTGTGCAGGCATTGGAATTAATCGAACTCCTCCCAGGATTTTTATCCGATCTTCACCAAATTCGCTGTGTGGCATCTAGACTTCTCCAGGATGAAAAGTTATTAAAATCTTGTGGCTGCGTCACACGGTGTGGGCGTGGCATGGCGGCCATTTTGAACAAAAAAGCTAAACAGCGCCAACTAGAACACGTGGTGCGCAGGCATTGGAATTTAACAAACTCCTCCCAGGATTTTTATCCAATTTTCACCAAATTCGCTGTGTGGCATTTACACCCCTCCAGGATGAAAAGTTATTAAAATCTCGTGGATACGTCACACGGTGTGGGCGTGGCATCGCGGCCATTTTGAACAAAAAAGCTTAACCTCGCCCACTTCAACACGTGGTGCGCAGGCATTGGAATTTAACGAACTCCTCCCAGGATTTTTGTCCAATCTTCACCAAATTCACTGTGTGGCATCTAGACCCCTCCAGGATGAAAAGTTATTAAATTCTCGTGGATACGTCACATGGTGTGGGCGTGGCATGGCGGCCATTTTGAACAAAATCGCCATGTGGAACGAAATGGGTTTTGGAGGTGAAGGGATCCATGTAAAATCACCAAATCCACACAAATCCTCATTAATCTCAAGACCTAATATTTAATATACAATTCAGGAATGGACGTGGTCAAACGGCTCCACAGCGCCCCCTAGAAATATTCAAATACTCATATAAAATCACTGCTTTATCCTACAAACATAAAATTTGGTACATACATATAGTATCCCAAGACCAACAGATTTGCACAGTCGAAATTCTAATCGGCTCTACGGCGCCCCCTAGACAAGGTCGTGTGGAGAGGAATGCGGTGAGGAGCGAGGGCCCGTCTGACGCTGCTTGCACCTTTAATTAGGGCCCGAGCCCGAAAAAGGCAAAGGGCAGCGATCAGTGTGAAACACTGAACGCTGCCTTTGCCTTGCAGGGCAAAGGCCCTATTGTTCCTGCTCAGTTTCTTTCTTTCTTTCTTTCTTTCTTTCTTTTTTTATTTTTCTTACGCCAAATTGAACCCCAATTTGACCCCCTAAACATGCTCAAAAACTCCTCAAATTTTGCACACACATCAGGACTGGCGAAAAATTTGATATTTTGGGGGAATTACACATATGAATGGCAAAATGACTCAATAGCGCCACCTTGAAAATTGGACTTTAGTGGAGTTAATATGGCTAGTTTCACGTACAGCTATAAAATTTGGTACACAGGTACAGTAGCCCCAGACAAAAACATTCCTGCTTTTGAAATTTTGAAAAAGCTCCACGGCGCCCCCTAGAAAACGTGGTGCGCAGGCATTGGAATTTAACGAACTCCTCCCAGGATTTTTTTCCAGTCTTGACCAAATTCACTGTGTGTCATCTGGACCCCTTCAGGATCAAAAGTTATTAAAATCTCGTGGCTATGTCACACGGTGTGGGCGTGGCATGGCAGCCATTTTCACCAATTTTGCCACATGGAATGAAATGAGTTTTGGAGGTGAAGGGATCCACCTAATATCACCAAATCCACACAAATCCTCACAAATCTCAAAAACTAATGTTTGATATACAATTCAGGAAATGGCGTGTTCAAACAGCTCCACAGCGCCCCCTACAAATATTCAAATACTCATAAAAAACTACTGCTTTGACCTACAAACATGAAATTTGGTACACATGTATAGTGTATCCAGACAAACAGATCTGTACACTTGAAATTTCAATTGGCTTCACAGCGCCCCCTAGACAATGTGGTGCAGAGATATTGGAATTTAACGAACTCCTCCCAGGATTTTCATCCCATCTCCACCAAATTGGCTGTGTGGCATCTATACCCCTTCAGGATGAAAAGTTATTAAAATCTTGTGCCTCCGTCACACAGTGTGGGCGTGAGAGGGCGGCCATTTTGAACGTGTGGACATGAAGTGTGAAATGCTGATAACTTGACTGTGCATGGCTGAATATGAATGAAACTTGATATGCTTGATGACAGGCTGTCCCTCAACACTGTGGCGCACTCAAACAGCTCCACAGCGCCCCCTACAAAATTTT
Source organism: Dascyllus trimaculatus (assembly GCA_024666655.1). Classification (NCBI taxonomy): domain Eukaryota; kingdom Metazoa; phylum Chordata; class Actinopteri; family Pomacentridae; genus Dascyllus; species Dascyllus trimaculatus. The sequence continues at coordinate 11,646 of JAMOIN010000766.1, forward strand.
AAAATTTCATATAAAATCACTGGTTTGTCGTACAGACATGAAATTTGGTACATGTGCAGAGCAGGATGAGACGAACACGAGTGCGTGCTTTAGACATTCCGATCGTTTCCACAGCGGCGTTGCGGGGGGGGAGCGAGGGCCCGTCCAACGCTGCTTGCAGCTTTAATTTTTCTTACGTCAAATTAAACCCCAATTTGACCCCCTAAACATGCTCAAAAACTCCCCAAATTTTGCACACACATCAGGACTGGCGAAAAATTTGATATTTTGGGGGAATTACACATATGAATGGCAAAATGACTCAATAGCGCCACCTTGAAAATTGGGCTTTAGTGGAGTTAATACGGCTAGTTTCACGTACAGCTATAAAATTTGGTACACAGGTACAGTAGCCCGAGACAAAAACATTCCTGCTTTTGAAATTTCAAAAAGCTCCACGGCGCCCCCTAGAAAATGTGGTGCTGAGACATTGGAATTTAACAAACTCCTCCCAGGATTTTCATCCCATCTCCACCAAATTGGCTGTGTGGCATCTGGACCCCTTCAGTATGAAAAGTTATTAAAATCTTGTGGCTGCATCACACAGTGTGAACGTGACAGGACGGCCATTTTGAGCGTGTGGCCATGAAGTGTGAAATGCTCATAACTTGACTGCACATGGTCGAATATGAATAAAACTTGATATGCTTGATGACAGGCTATCCCTCAACACTGTGGCGCACTCAATCAGCTCCACAGCGCCCCCTACAAAATTTTAAGATTTCATATAAAATCACTGGTTTGTCGTACAGATATGAAATTTGGTTCATGTGAAGAGCAGGATGAGACGAACACAAGTGCGTGCTTTAGACATTCTGATCGTCTCCACAGCGGCGGTGCGGGGGGGAGTGAGGGCCCGTCCGACGCTGCTTGCAGCTTTAATTTTTCTTACGCCACTTTGAACCTCAATTTGACCCCCTAAACATGCTCAAAAACTCACCAAATTTGGCACACACATCAGGACTGGTGAAAAATTTGATATTTTGGGGGAATTACACATATGAATAGCAAAATGACTCAATAGCGCCACCTAGAAAATTGTGCTTTAGTGGAGTTAATACGGCTAGTTTCACGTAAACTCATGAAATTTGGTACACAGGTACAGTAGCCCAAGACAAAAAAATTCCTGCTGTTGAAATTTTAAAAAAAGCTCAACAGCGCCCCCTACAGCATGTGGTGCGCAGGCATTGGAATTTAACGAACTCCTCCCAGGATTTCTATCCGATCCTCACCACATTTGCTGTGTGGTATCTAGACCCCTCCAGGATGAAAAGTTATTAAAATCTTGTGGCTGCTTCACACGGTGTGGGCGTGGCATGGCGGCCATTTTGAACAAAAAAGCTAAACAGCGCCAACTAGAACACGTGGTGCGCAGGCATTGGAATTTAACGAACTCCTCTCAGGATTTTTGGCCAATCTTCACCAAATTCGCTGTGTGGCATCTAGACACCTCTAGGATGAAAAGTTATTAAATTCTTGTGGCTGTGTCACACGGTGTGGGCGTGGCATGGCGGCCATTTTGAACAAAAAAGCTAAACAGCGCCAACTACAACACGTGGTGCGCAGGCATTGGAATTTAACGAACTCCTCCCAGGATTTTTGTCCAATTTTCACCAAATTCACTGTGTGGCATATACACCCCTCCGGGATGAAAAGTTATTAAAATCTTGTGGCTACGTCACACGGTGTGGGCGTGGCATGGTGGCCATTTTGAACAAAAAAGCTCAACGGTGCCCCCTGGAAAGCGCTGTGCGCAGGCATTGTAATTTAACGAACTCCTCCCAAGATTTTTGTCCGATCTTCACCAAACTCGCTGTGTGGCGTCTAGACCCCTCCAGAATGAAAAGTTATTAAAATCTTGTGGCTCCGTCACACGGTGTGGGCGTGGCATGGCGGCCATTTTGAACAAAAAAGCTTATTGTACAATCGAACACGTTGTGCGCAGACATTGGAATTTAACGAACTCCTCCCAGGATTTTTGTCCGCTGTTTACCAAATTCGCTGTGTGGCATCTAGACCCATCCAGGATGTAAAGTTATTAAATTCTCGTGGATACGTCACATGGTGTGGGCGTGGCATGGCGGCCATTTTGAACAAAATCGCCATGTGGAACGAAATGGGTTTTGGAGGTGAAGGGATCCATGTAAAATCACCAAATCCACACAAATCCTCATTAATCTCAAGACCTAATATTTAATATACAATTCAGGAATGGACGTGGTCAAACGGCTCCACAGCGCCCCCTAGAAATATTCAAATAGTCATATAAAATCACTGCTTTATCCTACAAACAAAAAATTTGGTACATACATATAGTATCCCAAGACCAACAGATTTGCACAGTCGAAATTCTAATTGGCTCTACGGCGCCCCCTAGACAAGGTCGTGTGGAGAGGAGTGCGGTGAGGAGCGAGGGCCCGTCCGACGCTGCTTGCAGCTTTAATTAGGGCCCGAAGCACTACAGTGCGTAGGACCCTATTGTTCCTCTAGTGTTTGGCGGTTTGGCGGTTTGTTTGGCGGTTTGTTTGGCGGTTTGGCGGTTTGGCGGTTTGGCGGTTTTTCTTACGCCACTTTGAACCTCAATTTGACCCCCTAAACATGCTCAAAAACTCACCAAATTTGGCACACACATCAGGACTGGTGAAAAATTTGATATTTTGGGGGAATTACACATATGAATGGCAAAATGACTCAATAGCGCCACCTAGAAAATTGGCCTTTAGTGGAGTTAATACGGCTAGTTTCACGTAAACTCATGAAATTTGGTACACAGGTACAGTAGCCCGAGACAAAAACATTCCTGCTTTTAAAATTTCAAAAAAGGCTCAACAGCGCCCCCTAGAGCACGTAGTGTGCAGGCAATGGAATTTAACGAACTCCTCCTAGGATTTTTGTCCGATTTTCACCAAATTCGCTGTGTGGCATCTAGACCCATCCAGGATGAAAAGTTATTAAAATCTTGTGGCTGCGACACACGATGTGGGCGTGGCATGGCGGCCATTTTGAACAAAAAAGCTAAACAGCGCCAACTAGAACACGTGGTGCACAGGCATTGGAATTTAACAAACTCCTCCCAGGATTTTTATCTAATTTTCACCAAATTCGCTGTGTGGCATCTACACCCCTCCAGGATGAAAAGTTATTAAAATCTCGTGGATACGTCACACGGTGTGGGCGTGGCATGGCGGCCATTTTCAACAAAAAAGCGTAACCTCGCACACTTCAACACGTGGTGCGCAGGCATTGGAATTTAACGAACTCCTCCCAGGATTTTTGTTCGATCTTCACCAAATTCGCTGTGTGGCATCTAAACCCCTCCAGGATGAAAAGTTATTAAAATCTTGTGGCTGCATCACACGGTGTGGGCGTGGCATGGCGGCCATTTTGAACAAAAAAGCTTAACATTGTACAATGGAACACGTTGTGCGCAGGCATTGGAATTTAACGAACTCCTCCCAGGATTTTTTTCCGATCTTCACCAAATTCACTGTGTGGCATCTAGACCCCTCCAGGATTAAAAGTTATTAAATTCTCGTGGATACGTCACATGGTGTGGGCGTGGCATGGCGGCCATTTTGAACAAAATCGCCATGTGGAACGAAATGGGTTTTGGAGGTGAAGGGATCCATGTAAAATCACCAAATCCACACAAATCCTCATTAATCTCAAGACCTAATATTTAATATACAATTCAGGAATGGACGTGGTCAAACGGCTCCACAGCGCCCCCTAGAAATATTCAAATAGTCATATAAAATCACTGCTTTATCCTACAAACAAAAAATTTGGTACATACATATAGTATCCCAAGACCAACAGATTTGCACAGTCGAAATTCTAATTGGCTCTACGGCGCCCCCTAGACAAGGTCGTGTGGAGAGGAGTGCGGTGAGGAGCGAGGGCCCGTCCGACGCTGCTTGCAGCTTTAATTTTTCTTACGCCACTTTGAACCTCAATTTGACCCCCTAAACATGCTCAAAAACTCACCAAATTTGGCACACACATCAGGACTGGTGAAAAATTTGATATTTTGGGGGAATTACACATATGAATAGCAAAATGACTCAATAGCGCCACCTAGAAAATTGTGCTTTAGTGGAGTTAATACGGCTAGTTTCACGTAAACTCATGAAATTTGGTACACATGTACAGTAGCCCAAGACAAAAAAATTCCTGCTGTTGAAATTTTAAAAAAAGCTCAACAGCGCCCCCTACAGCATGTGGTGCGCAGGCATTGGAATTTAACGAACTCCTCCCAGGATTTTTATCCGATCCTCACCACATTTGCTGTGTGGCATCTAGACCCATCCAGGATGAAAAGTTATTAAAATCTTGTGGCTGCTTCACACGGTGTGGGCGTGGCATGGCGGCCATTTTGAACAAAAAAGCTAAACAGCGCCAACTAGAACACGTGGTGCGCAGGCATTGGAATTTAACGAACTCCTCTCAGGATTTTTGGCCAATCTTCACCAAATTCGCTGTGTGGCATCTAGACACCTCTAGGATGAAAAGTTATTAAAATCTTGTGGCTGCGTCACACGGTGTGGGCGTGGCATGGCGGCCATTTTGAACAAAAAAGCTAAACAGCGCCAACTAGAACACGTGGTGCGCAGGCATTGGAATTTAACGAACTCCTCCCAGGATTTTTGTCCAATTTTCACCAAATTCACTGTGTGGCATATACACCCCTCCGGGATGAAAAGTTATTAAAATCTTGTGGCTACGTCACACGGTGTGGGCGTGGCATGGTGGCCATTTTGAACAAAAAAGCTCAACGGTGCCCCCTGGAAAACGCTGTGCGCAGGCATTGTAATTTAACGAACTCCTCCCAAGATTTTTGTCCGATCTTCACCAAACTCGCTGTGTGGCGTCTAGACCCCTCCAGAATGAAAAGTTATTAAAATCTTGTGGCTACGTCACACGGTGTGGGCGTGGCATGGCGGCCATTTTGAACAAAAAAGCTTATTGTACAATCGAACACGTTGTGCGCAGACATTGGAATTTAACGAACTCCTCCCAGGATTTTTGTCCGCTGTTTACCAAATTCGCTGTGTGGCATCTAGACCCATCCAGGATGTAAAGTTATTAAAATCTTGTGGATACGTCACACGGTGTGGGCGTGGCATGGCGGCCATTTTGAACAAAATCGCCATATGGAACGAAATGTTTTTTGGAGGTGAAGGGATCCACGTAATATCACCAAATCCACACAAATCCTCATTAATCTAAAGACCTAATATTTAATATACAATTCAGGAATGGACGTGGTCAAACGGCTCCACAGCGCCCCCTACAAATATTGAAATACTCATATAAAATCACTGCTTTATCCTACAAACATGAAATTTGGTACATACATATAGTATCCCAAGACCAACAGATTTGCACAGTCGAAATTCCAATCGGCTCTACAGCGCCCCCTAGACAAGGTCGTATGAAGAGGAGTGCAGTGAGGAGCGAGGGCCCGTCCGACGCTGCTTGCAGCTTTAATTAGGGCCCGAAGCACTACAGTGCGTAGGACCCTATTGTTCCTCTAGTGTTTGGCGGTTTGGCGGTTTGGCGGTTTAGCGGTTTGGCGGTTTCTTTTTCTTACGCCACTTTGAACCTCAATTTGACCCCCTAAACATGCTCAAAAACTCACCAAATTTGGCACACACATCAAGACTGGTGAAAAATTTTATATTTTGGGGGAATTACACATATGAATGGCAAAATGACTCAATAGCGCCACCTAGAAAATTGGGCTTTAGTGGAGTTAATACGGCTAGTTTCACGTAAACTCATGAAATTTGGTACACAGGTACAGTAGCCCGAGACAAAAACATTCCTGCTTTTAAAATTTCAAAAAAGGCTCAACAGCGCCCCCTAGAGCACGTAGTGTACAGGCATTGGATTTTATCGAACTCCTCCCAGGATTTTTATCCGATCTTCACCAAATTCGCTGTGTGGCATCTAGACCCATCCAGGATGAAAAGTTATTAAAATCTTGTGGCTGCGTCACACGGTGTGGGCGTGGCATGGCGGCCATTTTGAACAAAAAAGCTAAACAGCGCCAACTAGAACACGTGGTGCGCAGGCATTGGAATTTAACAAACTCCTCCCAGGATTTTTATCCAATTTTCACCAAATTCGCTGTGTGGCATCTACACCCCTCCAGGATGAAAAGTTATGAAAATCTCGTGGATACGTCACACGGTGTGGGCGTGGCATGGCGGCCATTTTGAACAAAAAAGCGTAACCTCGCCCACTTCAACACGTGGTGCGCAGGCATTGGAATTTAACGAACTCCTCCCAGGATTTTTGGCTGATCTTCACCAAATTCGCTCTGTGGCATCTAGACCCCTCCAGGATGAAAAGTTATTAAATTCTTGTGGCTGCGTCACACGGTGTGGGCGTGGCATCGCGGCCATTTTGAACAAAAAAGCTTAACATTGTACAATGGAACACATTGTGCGCAGGCATTGGAATTTAACGAACTCCTCCCAGGATTTTTGTCCGATCTTCACCAAATTCGCTGTGTGGCATCTGCACCCCTCAAGGATGATAAGTTATTAAAATCTCTTGGATACGTCACATGGTGTGGGCGTGGCATGGCGGCCATTTTGAACAAAAAATCTCAATGGCACCCCCTAGAAAATGCTGTGCGCAGGCATTGGAATTTAACGAACTCCTCCCAGGATTTTTGTTCGATCTTCACCAAATTCGCTGTGTGGCATCTAGACCCCTCCAGGATGAAAAGTTATTAAAATCTTGTGGCTGCATGACACGGTGTGGGCGTGGCATGGCGGCCATTTTGAACAAAAAAGCTTTACATTGTACAATGGAACACGTTGTGCGCAGGCATTGGAATTTAACGAACTCCTCCCAGGATTTTTGTCCGATCTTCACCAAATTCACTGTGTGGCATCTAGACCCCTCCAGGATGAAAAGTTATTAAATTCTCGTGGATACGTCACATGGTGTGGGCGTGGCATGGCGGCCATTTTGAACAAAATCGCCATGTGGAACGAAATGGGTTTTGGAGGTGAAGGGATCCATGTAAAATCACCAAATCCACACAAATCCTCATTAATCTCAAGACCTAATATTTAATATACAATTCAGGAATGGACATGGTCAAACGGCTCCACAGCGCCCCCTAGAAATATTCAAATAGTCGTATAAAATCACTGCTTTATCCTACAAACATAAAATTTGGTACATACATATAGTATCCCAAGACCAACAGATTTGCACAGTCGAAATTCTAATCGGCTCTACGGCGCCCCCTAGACAAGGTCGTGTGGAGATGAGTATGATGAGGAGCGAGGGCCCGTCCGACGCTGCTTGCAGCTTTAATTAGGGCCCGAAGCACTATAGTGCGTAGGACCCTATTGTTCCTCTAGTGTTTGGCGGTTTGGCGGTTTGTTTGGCGGTTTGGCGGTTTGGCGGTTTCTTTTTCTTACGCCACTTTGAACCTCAATTTGACCCCCTAAACATGCTCAAAAACTCACCAAATTTGGCACACACATCAGGACTGGTGAAAAATTTGATATTTTGGGGGAATTACACATATGAATGGCAAAATGACTCAATAGCGCCACCTAGAAAATTGGCCTTTAGTGGAGTTAATACGGCTAGTTTCACGTAAACTCATGAAATTTGGTACACAGGTACAGTAGCCCGAGACAAAAACATTCCTGCTTTTAAAATTTCAAAAAAGGCTCAACAGCACCCCTTGAGCACGTAGTGTGCAGGCAATGGAATTTAACGAACTCCTCCTAGGATTTTTGTCCGATTTTCACCAAATTCGCTGTGTGGCATCTAGACCCATCCAGGATGAAAAGTTATTAAAATCTTGTGGCTGCGACACACGATGTGGGCGTGGCATGGCGGCCATTTTGAACAAAAAAGCTAAACAGCGCCAACTAGAACACGTGGTGCACAGGCATTGGAATTTAACAAACTCCTCCCAGGATTTTTATCCAATTTTCACCAAATTCGCTGTGTGGCATCTACACCCCTCCAGGATGAAAAGTTATTAAAATCTCGTGGATGCGTCACACAGTGTGGGCGTGGCATGGCGGCCATTTTGAACAAAAAAGCTTAACCTCGCCCACTTCAACACGTGGTGCGCAGGCATTGGAATTTAACGAACTCCTCCCAGGATTTTTGTTCGATCTTCACCAAATTCCCTGTGTGGCATCTACACCCCTCCAGGATGAAAAGTTATTAAAATCTTGTGGCTGCATCACACGGTGTGGGCGTGGCATGGCGGCCATTTTGAACAAAAAAGCTTAACATTGTACAATGGAACACGTTGTGCGCAGGCATTGGAATTTAACGAACTCCTCCCAGGATTTTTTTCCGATCTTCACCAAATTCACTGTGTGGCATCTAGACCCCTCCAGGATTAAAAGTTATTAAATTCTCGTGGATACGTCACATGGTGTGGGCGTGGCATGGCGGCCATTTTGAACAAAATCGCCATGTGGAACGAAATGGGTTTTGGAGGTGAAGGGATCCATGTAAAATCACCAAATCCACACAAATCCTCATTAATCTCAAGACCTAATATTTAATATACAATTCAGGAATGGACGTGGTCAAACGGCTCCACAGCGCCCCCTAGAAATATTCAAATACTCATATAAAATCACTGCTTTATCCTACAAACATAAAATTTGGTACATACATATAGTATCCCAAGACCAACAGATTTGCACAGTCAAAATTCTAATCGGCTCTACGGCGCCCCCTAGACAAGGTCGTGTGGAGAGGAGTGCGGTGAGGAGCGAGGGCCCGTCTGACGCTGCTTGCAGCTTTAATTTTTCTTACGCCACTTTGAACCTCAATTTGACCCCCTAAACATGCTCAAAAACTCACCAAATTTGGCACACACATCAGGACTGGTGACAAATTTGATATTTTGGGGGAATTACACATATGAATGGCAAAATGACTCAATAGCGCCACCTAGAAAATTGGGCTTTAGTGGAGTTAATACGGCTAGTTTCACGTAAACTCATGAAATTTGGTACACAGGTACAGTAGCCCGAGACAAAAACATTCCTGCTTTTAAAATTTCAAAAAAGGCTCAACGGCGCCCCCTAGAGCACGTAGTGTGCAGGCATTGGAATTTAACGAACTCCTCCTAGGATTTTTATCCGATCTTCACCAATTTCGCTGTGTGGCATCTAGACCCATCCAGGATGAAAACTTTTTAAAATCGTGTGGCTGCGTCACACGGTGTGGGCGTGGCATGGCGGCCATTTTGAACAAAAAATCTTAACGGCGCCCTCTGGAACACGTGGTGCCCAGGCATTGGAATTTAACAAACTTCTCCTAGGATTTTTGTGCCATCTTCAACAAATTCACTGTGTGTCATCTAGACCCCTCCAGGATGAAAAGTTATTAAAATCTTGTGACTGCGTCACACGATGTGGGCGTGGCATGGCGGCCATTTTGAGCAAATTCGCCATGTGGAACGAAATGAGTTTTGGAGGTGAAGGGATCCATGTAAAATCACCAAATCCACAAAAATGCTCATTAATCTCAAAACCTAACGTTCAATATACAATTCAGGAGTGGACGTGTTCAAACGGCTCCACAGCGCCCCCTACAAATATTCAAATACTCATATAAAATCACTGCTTTATCCTACAAACATGAAATTTGGTGCATACATATAGTATCCCAAGACCAATAGATCTGCACGGTCAAAATTCCAATCGGCTCTACGGCGCCCCCTAGACAAGGTCGTGTGGAGAGCAGTGCGGTGAGGAGCGAGGGCCCGTCCGACGCTGCTTGCAGCTTTAATTAGGGCCCGAAGCACTACAGTGCGTAGGACCCTATTGTTCCTCTAGTGTTTGGCGGTTTGGCGGTTTGGCGGTTTCTTTTTCTTACGCCACTTTGAACCTCAATTTGACCCCCTAAACATGCTCAAAAACTCACCAAATTTGGCACACACATCAGGACTGGTGAAAAATTTGATATTTTGGGGGAATTATACATATGAATGGCAAAATGACTCAATAGCGCCACCTAGAATATTGGGCTTTAGTGGAGTTAATACGGCTAGTTTCACGTAAACTCATGAAATTTGGTACACAGGTACAGTAGCCCAAGACAAAAAAATTCCTGCTGTTGAAATTTCAAAAAAAGCTCAACAGCGCCCCCTACAGCATGTGGTGCGCAGGCATTGGAATTTAACGAACTCATCCCAGGATTTTTATCCGATCTTCACCAAATTCGCTGTGTGGCATCTAGACCCCTCCAGGATGAAAAGTTATTAAAATCTTGTGGATGCGTCACACGGTGTGGGCGTGGCATGGCGGCCATTTTGAACAAAAAAGCTAAACAGCGCCAACTAGAACAGGTGGTGCGCAGGCATTGGAATTTAACAAACTCCTCCCAGGATTTTTATCCAATTTTCACCAAATTCGCTGTGTGGCATCTACACCCCTCCAGTATGAAAAGTTATTAAAATCTTGTGGATACGTCACACGGTGTGGGCGTGGCATGGCGGCCATTTTGAACAAAAAAGCTTAACCTCGCCCACTTCAACACGTGGTGCGCAGGCATTGGAATTTAACGAACTCCTCCCAGGATTTTTGTTCGATCTTCACCAAATTCGCTGTGTGGCATCTAGACCCCTCCAGGATGAAAAGTTATTAAAATCTTGTGGCTGCGTCACACGGTGTGGGCGTGGCATGGCGGCCATTTTGAACAAAAAAGCTTAACCTCGCCCACTTCAACACGTGGTGCGCAGGCATTGGAATTTAACGAACCCCTCCCAGGATTTTTGTTCGATCTTCACCAAATTCGCTGTGTGGCATCTAGACCCCTCCAGGATGAAAAGTTATTAAAATCTTGTGGCTGCGTCACACGGTGTGGGCGTGGCATGGCGGCCATTTTGAACAAAAAAGCTTAACATTGTACAATGGAACACTTTGTGCGCAGGCATTGGAATTTAACGAACTCCTCCCAGGATTTTTGTCCGATCTTCACCAAATTCACTGTGTGGCATCTAGACCCCTCCAGGATGAAAAGTTATTAAATTCTCGTGGATACGTCACATGGTGTGGGCGTGGCATGGCGGCCATTTTGAACAAAATCGCCATGTGGAACGAAATGGGTTTTGGAGGTGAAGGGATCCATGTAAAATCACCAAATCCACACAAATCCTCATTAATCTCAAGACCTAATATTTAATATACAATTCAGGAATGGACGTGGTCAAACGGCTCCACAGCGCCCCCTAGAAATATTCAAATAGTCATATAAAATCACTGCTTTATCCTACAAACATAAAATTTGGTACATACATATAGTATCCCAAGACCAACAGATTTGCACAGTCGAAATTCTAATCGGCTCTACGGCGCCCCCTAGACAAGGTTCTGTGGAGAGGAGTGCGGTGAGGAGCGAGGGCCCGTCTGACGCTGCTTGCAGCTTTAATTTCTTTTTCTTACGCCACTTTGAACCTCAATTTGACCCCCTAAACATGCTCAAAAACTCACCAAATTTGGCACACACATCAGGACTGGTGAAAAATTTGATATTTTGGGGGAAAAACACATATGAATGGCAAAATGACTCAATAGCGCCACCTTGAAAATTGGGCTTTAGTGGAGTTAATACGGCTAGTTTCACGTAAACTCATGAAATTTGGTACACAGGTACAGTAGCCCGAGACAAAAACATTCCTGCTTTTAAAATTTCAAAAAAGGCTCAACGGCGCCCCCTAGAGCACGTAGTGTGCAGGCATTGGAATTTAACGAACTCCTCCCAGGATTTTTATCCGATCTTCACCAAATTCGCTGTGTGGCATCTAAACCCCTCCAGGATGAAAAGTTATTAAAATCTTGTGGCTGGGTCACATGGTGTGGGCGTGGCATGGCGGCCAACTTGAACAAAAATGTTTCATGGCGCCAACTAGAAAACGTGGCGTGTAGGCATTGGAATTTAACAAACTCCTCCCAGGATTTTTATCCGATCTTCACCAAATTCGCTGTTTGGCATCTAGACCCCTCCAGGATGAAAAGTTATTAAAATCTAGAGGCTGCGCCACAGGGTGTGGGCGTGGCAAGGGGGCCATCTTGAACAAAAAAGCTCAGCCGCGCCCCCTACAGCATGTGGTGCGCAGGCATTGGAATTTAACGAACTCCTCTCAGGATTTTTGGCCGATCTTCACCAAATTCGCTGTGTGGTATCTAGACCCCTCCAGAATGAAAAGTTATTAAAATCTCGTGGCTGCGTCACACGGTGTGGGCGGGGCATGGCGGCTATTTTGAACAAATTCGCCATGTGGAACGAAATCGGTTTTGGAGGTGAAGGGATCCACGTGAAATTACCAAATCCACACAAATCCTCATTAATCTCAAAAGCTAACGTTCAATATACAATTCAGGAATGAACGTGGTCAAACGGCTCCACAGCGCCCCCTACAAATATTTAAATACTCATATAAAATCACTGCTTAATCCTGCAAACATTAAAATTGGTACATACAAATAGTATCCCAAGAACAACAGATTTTCACAGTCAAAATTCCAAACGGCTCTACGACGCGCCCTAGAAAAGGTCCTGTGGAGAGTAGTGCGTTGAGAAGCGAGGGCCCGTCCGACGCTGCTTGCAGCTTTAATTAGGGCCCGAAGCACTACAGTGCGTAGGACCCTATTGTTCCTCTAGTGTTTGGCGGTTTGGCGGTTTGTTTGGCGGTTTGTTTGGCGGTTTGGCGGTTTGGCGGTTTGGCGGTTTCTTTTTCTTACGCCACTTTGAACCTCAATTTGACCCCCTAAACATGCTCAAAAACTCACCAAATTTGGCACACACATCAAGACTGGTGAAAAATTTGATATTTTGGGGGAATTACACATATGAATGGCAAAATGACTCAATAGCGCCACCTAGAAAATTGGGCTTTAGTGGAGTTAATATGGCTAGTTTCACGTAAACTCATGAAATTTGGTACACAGGTACAGTAGCCCGAGACAAAAACATTCCTGCTTTTAAAATTTCAAAGAAGGCTCAACAGCGCCCCCTAGAGCACGTAGTGTGCAGGCATCGGAATTTATCGAACTCCTCCCAGGATTTTTATCCGATCTTCACCAAATTCGCTGTGTGGCATCTAGACCCATCCAGGATGAAAAGTTATTAAAATCTTGTGGCTGCGTCACACGGTGTGGGCGTGGCATGGCGGCCATTTTGAACAAAAAAGCTAAACAGCGCCAACTAGAACACGTGGTGCGCAGGCATTGGAATTTAACAAACTCCTCCCAGGATTTTTATCCAATTTTCACCAAATTCGCTGTGTGGCATCCAGACCCCTCCAGGATGAAAAGTTATTAAAATCTCGTGGATACGTCACACAGTGTGGGCGTGGCATGGCGGCCATTTTGAACAAAAAAGCTTTACCTCGCCCACTTCAACACGTGGTGCGCAGGCATTGGAATTTAACGAACTCCTCCCAGGATTTTTGGCCGATCTTCACCAAATTCGCTCTGTGGCATCTAGACCCCTTCAGGATGAAAAGTTATTAAATTCTTGTGGCTGCGTCACACGGTGTGGGCGTGGCATCGCGGCCATTTTGAACAAAAAAGCTTAACATTGTACAATGGAACACATTGTGCGCAGGCATTGGAATTTAACGAACTCCTCCCAGGATTTTTGTCCGATCTTCACCAAATTCGCTGTGTGGCATCTGCACCCCTCAAGGATGACAAGTTATTAAAATCTCGTGGATACGTCACATGGTGTGGGCGTGGCATGGCGGCCATTTTGAACAAAAAATCTCAATGGCACCCCCTAGAAAATGCTGTGCGCAGGCATTGTAATTTAACGAACTCCTCCCAGGATTTTTGTTCGATCTTCACCAAATTCGCTCTGTGGCATCTACACCCCTCCAGGATGAAAAGTTATTGAAATCTAGTGGCTGTGTCACACGGTGTGGGCGTGGCATGGCGGCCATTTTGAACAAAAAAGCTTAACCTCGCCCACTTAAACACGTGGTGCGCAGGCATTGGAATTTAACAAACTCCTCCCAGGATTTTTGTCCGATCTTCACCAAATTCACTGTGTGGCATCTGGAACCCTCCAGGATGAAAAGTTATTAAATTCTCGTGGATACGTCACATGGTGTGGGCGTGGCATGGCAGCCATTTTGAACAAAATCGCCATGTGGAACGAAATGGGTTTTGGAGGTGAAGGGATCCATGTAAAATCACCAAATCCACAAGAATCCTCATTAATCTCAAGACCTAATATTTAATATACAATTCAGGAATGGACGTGGTCAAACGGCTCCACAGCGCCCCCTAGAAATATTCAAATAGTCATATAAAATCACTGCTTTATCCTACAAACATAAAATTTGGTACATACATATAGTATCCCAAGACCAACAGATTTGCACAGTCGAAATTCTAATCGGCTCTACGGCGCCCCCTAGACAAGGTCGTGTGGAGAGGAGTGCGGTGAGGAGCGAGGGCCCGTCCGACGCTGCTTGCAGCTTTAATTAGGGCCCGAAGCACTACAGTGCGTAGGACCCTATTGTTCCTCTAGTGTTTGGCGGTTTGGCGGTTTAGCGGTTTGGCGGTTTGGCGGTTTGGCGGTTTCTTTTTCTTACGCCACTTTGAACCTCAATTTGACCCCCTAAACATGCTCAAAAACTCACCAAATTTTGCACACACATCAGGAATGGTGAAAAATTTGATATTTTGGGGGAATTACACATATGAATGGAAAAATGACTCAATAGCGCCACCTAGAAAATTGGGCTTTAGTGGAGTTAATACGGCTAGTTTCACGTAAACTCATGAAATTTGGTACACAGGTACAGTAGCCCGAGACAAAAACATTCCTGCTTTTAAAATTTCAAAAAAAGGCTCAACAGCGCCCCCTACAGCACGTAGTGTGCAGGCATTGGAATTTATCGAACTCCTCCCAGGATTTTTATCCGATCTTCACCAAATTCGCTGTGTGGCATCTAGACCCATCCAGGATGAAAAGTTATTAAAATCTTGTGGCTGCGTCACACGGTGTGGGCGTGGCATGGCGGCCATTTTGAACAAAAAAGCTAAACAGCGCCAACTAGAACACGTGGTGCACAGGCATTGGAATTTAACGAACTCCTCCCAGGATTTTTATCCAATTTTCACCAAATTCGCTGTGTGGCATCTACACCCCTCCAGGATGAAAAGTTTTTTAAAAATCTCGTGGATACGTCACACGGTGTGGGCGTGGCATGGCGGCCATTTTGAACAAAAAAGCGTAACCTCGCCCACTTCAACACGTGGTGCGCAGGCATTGGAATTTAACGAACTCCTCCCAGGATTTTTGGCCGATCTTCACCAAATTCCCTGTGTGGCATCTACACCCCTCCAGGATGAAAAGTTATTAAATTCTTGTGGCTGCGTCACACGGTGTGGGCGTGGCATCGCGGCCATTTTGAACAAAAAAGCTTAACATTGTACAATGGAACACATTGTGCGCAGGCATTGGAATTTAACGAACTCCTCCCAGGATTTTTGTCCCATCTTCACCAAATTCGCTGTGTGGCATCTACACCCCTCCAGGATGAAAAGTTATTAAATTCTCGTGGATACGTCACATGGTGGTGGCGTGGCATGGCGGCCATTTTGAACAAAATCGCCATGTGGAACGAAATGGGTTTTGGAGGTGAAGGGATCCATGTAAAATCACCAAATCCACACAAATCCTCATTAATCTCAAGACCTAATATTTAATATACAATTCAGGAATGTACGTGGTCAAACGGCTCCACAGCGCCCCCTAGAAATATTCAAATACTCATATAAAATCACTGCTTTATCCTACAAACATAAAATTTGGTACATACAAACATAAAATTTGGTACATACATACAAGACCAAGACCAACAGATTTGCACAGTCGAAATTCTAATCGGCTCTACGGCGCCCCCTAGGCAAGGTCGTGTGGAGAGGAGCGCGGTGAGGAGCGAGGGCCCGTCTGACGCTGCTTGCAGCTTTAATTATTATTATTATTATTAGGGCCCGAGCACCAACGGTGCGTAGGACCCTATTGGATTTGTATTCGTTTTTATTAGGGCCCGAGCACCAGCGGTGCGTAGGACCCTATTGGATTTGTATTCGTTTTTATTAGGGCCCGAGCACCAACGGTGCGTAGGACCCTATTGGAATCGCTCGGATTATTATTATTTGTCCGACTTTTCAATTGCATTTTTGAGGGCCTAGACACGCTCAAAAACTCATAAAAATTTGCAAAAACATCAGAAGTGGCGAAAAATTTTATATTTTATGGCAGTTGCACATGTGTGTGGCAAAATGGCTCTATAGCGCCACCTTGAAAATTGGGTTCTATGGGAGTTAATATGGCTAGTTTCACGTAAACCTACCAAATTTGGTACACATGTGCACCAAGACAAGACAAACAAAATTGCCTAATCAATCCATCAGCAAAAGTGTACAGGAAGTCCGCCATTTTGCTTTATATTTCTGATTTTTGCTCATATTCAAAAGCTATAACCGCACACAGGGTAACTCCAAGACAGCTGAAATTTGGTCAGTATATACAACAGGCCTTCGTGATTAAAAGTTATCAAAACGCTCCGCAAAAGTCTGAGGGCGTGGGCGTGGCGGCCTCCTGAACTTCGATGTCTCGCCATGACTACTAAAGTGTTTATATCTCAGCTGTACATGATCCGATCTGGCCCAAATTTCATGTGCTGGACAACAGTCCACTTCTAAACACATCCACATTTTAAAATTTAGTCATAGTCATAGCGTCACCTAGTGGTAACAGGAAGCTCTAACGAGGACATTTGTCCTTACAAATGCTGCATCCTTTGCAATATAAATCCTCAAATTTAGACAGTACATACAACAGGCCTTAAAGATGAAAAGTTATCAAAATCTTCCACAAAAGCCAAACGGTGTGGCCGCGGTGCCCCTCTGAACTTTGAGTCATATGAAGGGGTTATGCTCCACTCTGCCCACTCTAGCAGCCTCTCTGTGTCTGTCAGTGCTGCAGCCCCTCCCCCGTCCCAAACACACACACACACACACACACACACAGACACACACAGACACACACATGCAGGCTCAGAGAGAGAGAGAGCAAGAGAGAGAGAAATCCACTCCTGGAATGAGTTTAATTGTCTATACCTCAAATACTGAATACTACCATGTATAATATACATCTTGCATTTATTGTTGTGCTTTTAAAATAAGTCATCGATTCATGATTTTCATTTTTCTTTTAAACATACATAAAATGATCTTGTGATATGTAAAATGACAGTAAAGTTTAATCTGAACCTAAAACTAACAAAAAAGCCTTGGTAAGTTGTTGTAACTCACACATGTAGTGTCCAATCTGTACCAACTGTGTTGTTTCATGAAAGCTGTGGACTGACCACATCTACAAGCTAATATTCAGTCATGCTTATAGACATCAGGAGACAGTGTAGCTGAGACAAGGCTGCTCTAGGCGGGCTACTGTGAGCGCTGACCTCCTGGTTGTAGATGTCTAACCAAGACACTCACATCTCCGATATTGTTGGAGTAAATTTTTAGACAGACTTCATCTTGATAAAATGAGCACAGATTTGACGTCTATACAACCACTTTCTCACTTCAAATAACCTTAAAAGTGCATTTGTGTCATAATAACAGTAGTATTTCCCCAAAACTTGTATTACCTTTGAAAGTTTTCTCATATAGGCAGAACAACTTCCACTTCAAAATCCCAACGGTGCCGTCCAATCAGCAACGTCTCATGTTGCCCACTGGTACCAACCTCTTCCAGTTTGGTTCATGTTGTAGTGTTTTAGTTATTGTTGTAGTGTTTTGCACTTCAGGGTCACCAGTAGTTAATGTTGTACTGTTGTTGAATGTGTACTTGTGTTTGTAGTTCTTTTTTTCAATTTTTAATTGTATTTAGCCATTTGTTGATTTGGTTTGCAGTTCAGGGCCACCCTAAGTATCTGAGGTGTTTATGGAACATCAGTAAAATGTAGGATTTAGCAATGAGCAGATGTTCAGCCAGTGTTTAGCCTGTGACCAGTTTATGACTGATATCAGAAGATGACTGGTGAAAACATGAATATATTTTCTGAATGAAACATTTTACAAATATCAAGTCTTGTGTCATTGAAAACCAATGCACCATAAGTCGGTTATACAAAAACAGCCATTCATCAACAGGCATAGTGGATTAATAGCTGTAGCAATGCTGAACCAAAACAAAGAGGTGTGGTGGGGCGACCAAATCATTCCGTCATAGTGGAAAAGTTAGTCTGGAACCCAAATTAAAATACATAATATATATATAAAACAACACAGCAACGTGCCAACATATATTTCACTTTTATATAAACAAATTCACAATATTTGTAAGTTCAATGCAGAGAAAATTATTTTACAATATTTTAAGGGGTACTTACATTTATGAAGTCTTACAACAGGCCCTTTGAGGACAACCATTATGCTGATGTGTCCCGGGATGAAAATGAGTTTGACACCCTGATGTACATGGTGGCCGTGACATGTGAGAAAGTTTGTGATGCAATCCTTGAAATTGGTCAGCTAAGTCTGAGCACCTTGAAATTTCTGCCACATCCCAAAATGCGCCACACCTGGACGTGCGCCACGTCCCGACACGCGTGGGTGTGCGAGGGCCCGTTCAACGCTGCTTGCAGCTTTAATTAGGGCCCGAAGCACTACAGTGCGTAGGACCCTATTGTTCTTCTAGTGTTTCTTTGGCGGTTTGGCGGTTTGTTTGGCGGTTTGTTTGGCGGTTTCTTTATTAGGGCCCGAAGCACTACAGTGCGTAGGACCCTATTGTTCCTCTAGTGTTTGGCGGTTTGGCGGTTTGGCGGTTTCTTTTTCTTACGCCACTTTGAACCTCAATTTGACCCCCTAAACATGCTCAAAAACTCACCAAATTTGGCACACACATCAAGACTGGTGAAAAATTTGATATTTTGGGGGAATTACACATATGAATGGCAAAATGACTCAATAGCGCCACCTAGAAAATTGGGCTTTAGTGGAGTTAATACGGCTAGTTTCACGTAAACTCATGAAATTTGGTACACAGGTACAGTAGCCCGAGACAAAAACATTCCTGCTTTTAAAATTACAAAAAAGGCTCAACAGCGCCCCCTAGAGCACGTAGTGTGCAGGCATTGGAATTTATCGAACTCCTCCCAGGATTTTTATCCGATCTTCACCAAATTCGCTGTGTGGCATCTAGACCCATCCAGGATGAAAAGTTATTAAAATCTTGTGGCTGCGTCACACGGTGTGGGCGTGGCATGGCGGCCATTTTGAACAAAAAAGCTAAACAGCGCCAACTAGAACACGTGGTGCGCAGGCATTGGAATTTAACAAACTCCTCCCAGGATTTTTATCCAATTTTCACCAAATTCGCTGTGTGGCATCTACACCCCTCCAGGATGAAAAGTTATTAAAATCTCGTGGATACGTCACACGGTGTGGGCGTGGCATGGCGGCCATTTTGAACAAAAAAGCTTAACCTCGCCCACTTCAACACGTGGTGCGCAGGCATTGGAATTTAACGAACTCCTCCCAGGATTTTTTGCCGATCTTCACCAAATTCGCTCTGTGGCATCTAGACCCCTCCAGGATGAAAAGTTATTAAATTCTTGTGGCTGCGTCACACGGTGTGGGCGTGGCATCGCGGCCATTTTGAACAAAAAAGCTTAACATTGTACAATGGAACACATTGTGCGCAGGCATTGGAATTTAACGAACTCCTCACAGGATTTTTGTCCGATCTTCACCAAATTCGCTGTGTGGCATCTGCACCCCTCAAGGATGACAAGTTATTAAAATCTCGTGGATACGTCACATGGTGTGGGCGTGGCATGGCGGCCATTTTGAACAAAATCGCCATGTGGAACGAAATGGGTTTTGGAGGTGAAGGGATACATGTAAAATCACCAAATCCACACAAATCCTCATTAATCTCAAGACCTAATATTTAATATACAATTCAGGAATGGACGTGGTCAAACGGCTCCACAGCGCCCCCTAGAAATATTCAAATAGTCATATAAAATCACTGCTTTATCCTACAAACATAAAATTTGGTACATACATATAGTATCCCAAGACCAACAGATTTGCACAGTCGAAATTCTAATCGGCTCTACGGCGCCCCCTAGACAAGGTCGTGTGGAGAGGAGTGCGGTGAGGAGCGAGGGCCCGTCTGACGCTGCTTGCAGCTTTAATTTTTCTTACGCCACTTTGAACCCCAATTTGACCCCCTAAACATGCTCAAAAACTCACCAAATTTGGCACACACATCAGGACTGGTGAAAAATTTGATATTTTGGGGGAATTACACATATGAATGGCAAAATGACTCAATAGCGCCACCTTGAAAATTGGGCTTTAGTGGAGTTAATACGGCTAGTTTCACGTAAACTCATGAAATTTGGTACACAGGTACAGTAGCCCAAGACAAAAACATTCCTGCTTTTAAAATTTCAAAAAAGGCTCAATGGCGCCCCCTAGAGCACGTAGTGTGCAGGCATTGGAATTTAACGAACTCCTCCTAGGATTTTTATCCGATTTTCACCAAATTCGCTGTGTGGCATCTGGACCCCTCCAGGATGAAAACTTATTAAAGTCTTGTGGCTGCGTCACACGGTGTGGGCGTGGCATGGCGGCCATTTTTAACAAAAAAGCTTAACATTGTACAATGGAACACGTGCGCAGGCATTGGAAATTAACGAACTCCTCCCAGGATTTTTGTTTGATATTCACCAAATTCGCTGTGTGGCATCTAGACCCCTCCAGGATGACAAGTTATTAAAATCTTGTGGCTGCGTCACACGGTGTGGGCGTGGCATGGCGGCCATTTTGAACAAAATGGCCATGTGGAACGAAATGGGTTTTGGAGGTGAAGTGATACATGTAAAATCACCAAATCCACACAAAACCTCAGTAATCTCAAGACCTAATATTTAATATACAATTCAGAAATGGGCGTGGTCAAACGACTCCACAGTGCCCCCTACAAATATTCAAATACTCATATAAAATCATTGCTTTATCCTACAAACATGAAATTTGGTACACACATATAGTATCCCAAGACCAACAGATGTGCACAGTCAAAATTTTAATCGGCTCTACGGCACCCCCTAGACAAGGTTGCGTGGAAAGGAGCATGATCAGGAGCGAGGGCCCGTTCGACGCTGCTTGCAGCTTTAATCTTTCTTACGCCACTTTGAACCTCAATTTGACCCCCTAAACATGCTCAAAAACTCACCAAATTTGGCACACACATCAGGACTGGCGAAAAATTTGATATTTTGGGGGAATTACACATATGAATGGCAAAATGAATCAATAACGCCACCTAGAAAATTGGGCTTTAGTGGAGTTAATACGGCTAGTTTCATGTAAACTCATGAAATTTGGTACACATGTACAGTAGCCCAAGACAAAAAAATTCCTGCTGTTGAAATTTAAAAAAAAGCTCAACAGCGCCCCCTACAGCATGGGGTGCACAGGCATTGGAATTTAACGAACTCCTCCCAGGATTTTTATCTGATCTTCACCAAATTCGCTGTGTGGCATCTAGACCCATCCAGGATGAAAAGTTATTAAAATCTTGTGGCTGCGTCACATGGTGTGGGCGTGGCATAGCGGCCATTTTGAAAAAAAAAGCTTAACGGCGCCCCCTGGAACACGTGGTGTGCAGGCATTGGAATTTAACAAACTCCTCCTAGGATTTTTGGCCGATCTTCACCAAATTCACTGCGTGGCATCTCGATCCCTCCAGAATAAAAAGTCATTAAAATCTTGTGGATACGTCACATGGTGTGGGCGTGGCATGGCGGCCATTTTGAACAAAAAATCTGAATGGTGCCCCCTAGAAAACACTGTGCGCACTCATTGGAACTTAACGAACTTCTCCCAGGATTTTTGTCCCATCTTCACCAAATTTGCTGTGTGGCATCTAGACGCCTCCAGGATGACAAGTTTTTAAAATCTTGTGGCTGCGTCACACGGTGTGGGCGTGGCATGGCGGCCATTTTGAACAAAAAAGCTAAACGACGCCCCCTGAACCACGTGGTGCGCAGGCATTGGAATTTAACGAACTCCTCCGAGGATTTTTGTCCCATCTTCACCAAAGTCACTGTGTGGCATCTAGATCCCTCCAGGATGAAGAGTTATTAAAATCTTGTGGCTGCGTCACACGGTGTGGGCGTGGCATTGCGGCCATTTTGAACAGAAAAACTTAACGGCGCCCCGTGAAAAACGTGGTGGGCAGGCATTGGAATTTAACGAACTTCTCTCAGGATTTTTGTCCGATCTTCACCAAATTTGCTGTGTGGCATCTAGACCCCTCCAGAATGAAAAGTTAATAAAATTTCATGGCTGCGTCACACGATGTGGGCGGGGCATGGCGGCCATTTTGAACAAATTCGCCATGTGGAACGAAATGGGTTTTGGAGGTGAAGGGATCCACGTGAAATTACCAAATCCACACAAATCCTCATTAATCTCAAAAGCTAACGTTCAATATACAATTCAGGAATGGACGTGGTCAAACGGCTCCATAGCGCCCCCTACAAATATTGAAATACTCATATAAAATCACTGCTTAATCCTGCAAACATTAAAATTGGTACATACATATAGTATCCCAAGACCAACAGATTTGCACAGTCGAAATTCCAATCGGCCCTACGGCGCCCCCTAGAAAAGGTCGTGTGGAGAGTAGTGCGTTGAGAAGCGAGGGCCCGTCCGACGCTGCTTGCAGCTTTAATTTTTCTTACGCCACTTTGAACCTCAATTTGACCCCCTAAACATGCTCAAAAACTCACCAAATTTGGCAGACACATCAGGACTGGTGAAAAATTTGATATTTTTGGGGAATTACACATATGAATGGCAAAATGACTCAATAGCGCCACCTAGAAAATTGTGCTTTAGTGGAGTTAATACGGCTAGTTTCACGTAAACTCATGAAATTTGGTACACAGGTACAGTAGCCCAAGACAAAAAAATTCCTGCTGTTGAAATTTCAAAAAAAGCTCAACAGCGCCCCCTACAGCATGTGGTGCGCAGGCATTGGAATTTAACGAACTCCTCCCAGGATTTTTATCCGATCTTCACCAAATTCGCTGTGTGGCATCTAGACCCCTCCAGGATGAAAAGTTATTAAAATCTTGTGGCTGCTTCACACGGTGTGGGCGTGGCATGGCGGCCATTTTGAACAAAAAAGCTAAACAGCGCCAACTACAACACGTAGTGTGCAGGCATTGGAATTTAACAAACTCCTCCCAGGATTTTTATCCGATCTTCACCAAATTTGCTGTGTGGCATCTAGACCCCTCCAGGATGAAAAATTATTAAAATCTTGTGGCTGCGTCACACGGTGTGGGCGTGGCATGGCGGCCATTTTGAACAAAAAAGCTCAACAGCGCCAACTAGAACATGTGGTGCGCAGGCATTGGAATTTAACGAACTCCTCCCAGGATTTTTGTCCGATCTTCACCAAATTCACTGTGTGGCATCTACACCCCTCCAGGATGAAAAGTTATTAAAGTCTTGTGGCTGCATCACACGGTGTGGGCGTGGCATGGCGGCCATTTTGAACAAAAAGCTTAAGATTGTACAATGGAACACGTGCGCAGGCATTGGAAATTAACGAACTTCTCCCAGGATTTTTGTTCGATCTTCACCAAATTCACTGTGTGGCATCTAGACCCCTCCAGGATGAAAAGTTATTAAAATCTAGTAGCTACGTCACACGGTGTGGGCGTGGCATGGCGGCCATTTTGAACAAAATCGCCATGTGGAACGAAATTGGTTTTGGAGGTGAAGTGATACATGTAAAATCACCAAATCCACACAAAACCTCATTAATCTCAAGATCTAATATTTAATATACAATTCACAAATGGGCGTGGTCAAACGGCTCCACAGCGCCCCCTAGAAATATTCAAATACTCATATAAAATCATTGCTTTATCCTACAAACATGAAATTTGGTACACACATATAGTATCCCAAGACCAACAGATTTGCACAGGCAAAATTCTAATCGGCTCTACGGCGCCGCCTAGACAAGGTTGTGTGGAGAGGAGAATGATCAGGAGCGAGGGCCCGTTTGACGCTGCTTGCAGCTTTAATTATTATTATTATTTTACCGCCAAATGAATTGCTTTTTTGAGGGCCTAAACATGCACCGATTCGCGTCAAAATCTGCACACACATCAGGACCGTTGAAAAATTTGATATTTTATATGGTCTGTGCATGTGTGTCCCAAAATGGCTCCAGAGCGCCCCCTGCAAAATTTAAAAAAGTGGTATTAGACTAACTGGAAGGACATTTCATCTACAGCTACAAAATTTGACAGGCATATTCAGCACATCAGGAAAGACAAAAAAGTCAATCATAGCCATGCTCTAAACCCAACAGGAAGTGACATATCTTGCGTTTACTGTGAAAAATCTGTGATGAACTCCTCCTAGGGGGTAAGTCTTAGAGACCTGAAATTTGATCTGTACATACAACTGACCTTCCTGATGAAAAGTTATCAAAGTCTTCTATGTCGGTCAAAGGGTGTGGCCATGGCAGCCCCCCCGAATTACTGATCCTTCGCCATGCAACAGGAAGTGCAGGTCTAACTCTCTGAACATGCTCCAATCTGAATGAAACTTTACATGTATGATGACAGACCTGAGCTGATGTCATCCATATGATAATATTCACTCACAGTCATAGCGCCACCTTGTGGCAACAGGATTTTTGCTTTTTTAATACTTTTATGTACTGTTGTCAACCCGTTGTCCAGATTCACCTCAGACCTTCTGACATAAGCCTGAACACATTGATGATGAATTACAGAGACAATGGTGACGTGTCATCGAAGGGCGTGTGTCTGTGGCACCGTGGCGAATTTTGATGTTTCGCCATGAAAATTCAAGGGCCTCTATCTCAGCTGAACAAGAACCTATCTGCTCCAAACTTCATATCCAGAATGTCATGTCCAGTCTGAAGACATCCACACTAAAAAATTTTGAAATAGTCATAGCGCCACCAACTGGCAACAGGATGTTTTGGAATTACATTTGCCCATCCCATTGCCCTAAACTTAGTCAAATAATTCTGAAAATTGGTGTGATGAGTCTTCACACCATGATCATGGCAGAGTGTGAAGACTGTGCCATTTCATGAAACACTGTTGCCGTGGCAACGCAAAGTTGATATGAAAACAACCTGCCTTTGACAGCATTAGAATTATCAAAACATCACCAAAATTTGCACACACATCACCACCAGCTGAAGGAAGAAAACTGTATGCATCTCAGCACAGCACGTGTTATAGCGCCCCCTACAGCATTTTTAACAAACAGCCCCTGCAGTACATTTAACCTACGTCCACAAAATCTGGGGGACATATAGAACACATCAGGACGCACAAAAAATCCTCTTGGAGCCACGCCCTAAACCCAACAGGAAGTCCGCCATTTTGAATTAATTGGACAAATTTGGACGAATGTTGTTCATTTTTGAGAACTATCTCCTCCTAGGGGATAAGTCGTGCAGACCTCAAATTTGACCAGTATATACACCAGGACATTATGATCAAAAGTTATAAAAAGCTTCCTCCAATGTCAAAGGGCGTGGCCATAGCAACCCCCTGAAGTTTGATGCTTCGCCATAAAACATCAACTGCTGTGTAAATATCCTCTGCTTGCTCCAATCTGCCTCAAACTTTGCATGTTTAATCACACTCCTGCCCTGACCACATCCATGTGCCAAAATACATTCACAGCATGTG
>JAMOIN010000766.1:42500-43962 GCA_024666655.1 Dascyllus trimaculatus
GTCTCTCCCAAAACCTTTCACTCATGTTTTAAGACTAGATTTCTTTCTCATATAAATAGTCAGTGCCACCAAAAATGCACTGACTATTCTCAATTGCTTCGGCTCATTTCTTGAAACAGACCAGACGTTCTCAACACTCTTGGTGCTTTTGCCAAAATAACCTGGATGGTTCAGCACAAAACCATGGTTCACCTGCAAAAGCTCATATCTCTTCCAAAACAGTTCACACGACTGGTCAAAACTAAATTCTGTTCTCATATAAATAGTCAGTGCCTCCAAAATTCATCGTCCCTTTGGCATTGTGTGAGCACTCTTATAAATGTCTATTCATATAATGGTTTGTGTCATTTGAAAACAAAATAGCATTTTGAGAAGAAATAACATCATTTTTAATGTAAAGTGTCAATTGAAGGAGAATTGAGGGCTTTTGCTCATTGTGTGTGTGTGTGTGTGTGTGTGTGTGTTTTCTGATTTGTATGCAGAGTTCTGAAATATGAGGCATGCTTTCACAAAATGTGTGTAAACAATTGAGAAACTGTATTGACACACATAAAGTTACTTTCATACATCAGAGTAAAAAGAAAATCTATACAGCACAACATACTGTAATATAAACACATAAACAAAAAAGAACATTATATGTAGCCTACAGTGCTGTAAATAAAGCTGTCCTCACCGTCCCTCTCCTGGCCACCGTATGTTCATGACTAATCCTGACAATTGAACAGACTATTGTGCATGTGATGACTTACACAATGAAATGATGCTGACATGTTTTGGAGTGAACGACCATCAGACTGAGAAGTCAACAATGAGTTTAGATCAACAAGATCTACTCACCTGGAAATAGTGCTAAATGAAGGCTACCTGTACTAAATCATTTGCATAGATGTACTGAGACATCGAGACAAGTACTAAAATGTTTGCAATTTGATGAAATGAAGGAGAAATGCCAGTCTGTTGTGAACAATTGCCAAGTAGTTTGGAGGTTTATACGTGCTGTTTTGAGAATGTAATTTCAGTTTCGAGAAATGAGCCAAACCAATGAAGAAAAACTGTAAAAAACCGATATAACGTCAAATATGTATTTCAACTAGTTTAATTATACATTCGTCAATATTCATATCATCACAGATTGTAGCTAGAAAAGCAGTCAGAGAGCACAGACCTCCGCCAAGCAGCTCCAGTCCACCCCAACACAATCTCCCAACGACAAAGTATACTTAAAAAACACTCAACATCTTTGTGCTATATATGTGCATATATATGCTCTGTCCTACCACAAGGTGGCACTGCAGGGCTTTTTAACACTCCCAATGTTAAAAATCTTTTAAAAAATTCCCAGATCCAGACACTGATCTGGATCACTCCCAAAACTCAATCATTTGTTCCTTGTCCCATTTCACAGGGGCTGAGGGGGCAACTCCCACTTCATTTCATGTGCGCTCAGTATGACCGCCTA
>JAMOIN010001202.1:0-43958 GCA_024666655.1 Dascyllus trimaculatus
CTGTTCAGGAACATTAATCGAGCATCCACAGGTCCACACAAACCACAGGACCCAGAGGATCCACTGATATTGTCGCAGTTTCAGACCCCACTGGAGGTGCTATGTTCATGTTCATGTTACCTCTGAATCTGAGCTGTCTTGGGGACACTAGGGGGACCTACACAATATTCTCCAAGTGGTTTTAATGTTGTGGCTGATCAGTATATTTCACTTACCATCTTAGCAGCTGTTTGCTGTTTCCATGTGGACAAAGTTCATCTTCACACAAATTCAAACAGACTGTTCAGACAGTGAATACAAACCTGCAAGTAGATGTGGTTACCCCGTGTTCAGTGAGACTGATACATCCAGAATATAGCCAGAATGATAATCATGATGTTTTTGATGAGATCATGCTTGTTTATCACAGTTATTTGTTGATGTTAAGATTGTTTATTTTAGTGTATTCGACTGGGTATATTAGTTGTGTGATGCAGACACAAGTCTCATGCACTCTTTCCAAATGATTAGTTCTTGTTTAACATCAGTTGCCCTCAATCCAAAATCTTCCAAGCAAAGCATAATGATACGTTTTGAGGAACTAGCCCCTCACTTTCTGCTCCAGACATTTGATTATTGGTTTGCCTGTATGCTCTTATTTGTGTATGCCTCTTCTATTTTGGACTGCAGTCGCAATGTCCAGGAAATTTTTGCATGAGCTGCTGCTGCAGGAGTGTGTGCACAGCAGCATGACAGCTCCCCAAACATAGAGCTACAATGTCTCAATCATCCCCTGGTCACAGGATGTTAGTTTAGGAAGTGTTTGATTTGATATACAGCAAAGTTGTCTATGAGCAGAGCTTTTAAAACATTGACATCACTTTATTTCTAGAATTACATGACAACAGGACAGATTTTTGATGTAGTCTCAGATTTTTGGACCTTGCTGTAGCCATTGTGAGGGCAAGATTCATAAGCTAATCTGTGCTTTTTAGAAAGCTGTTTTAGTAAACAAGGAACTGTGTTGCCAAAGCAATGCTTTGTGTTACAGCCTCTGTGGGACTGGCTCTTCTTCTGGCAGAAGGTTCCAGCTCAAATCCCTCTTGAACCCTCCAGGTTCAGACTTCTAAACCCTCTTGTCATCAGGCAGACTGCCTTAGACCTCCTGAAATACCCTCCACCTAAACCACGCATGTCTAGGTGGGGCTGGGAACAGGTAATACCCTTCACATACCAGGTGTTAAATCTGTCTGTGTTTTTTGTAGTTGTGGTAAAGTGACTGATAACGTGCTGAATTAACACACTGCAAACTGTGTAAAATCTGCAATCTTCTATGTTTTAAACTTTATTGTCATGTTAAAGTTTTTTTTTTTATTTGAAGTTGTTGAATATGTCATAAAGGCTTAGGTTAGTATTCTTTTTTAGTTTCTGCAATGAAAAAAACACATTATCTACCTTCTACTGTGACAAATATGAGCTTTCCTACCGCGTGAACTGAACAAACCCAATTTGTTGTGTATAAGCAGCTCCCTCTTGTGTTAAGTTTTGGATTTTGCAATACTGACAGTATTCAAATCAGTGTGTTTACTTCTATACAAATTCTAAACTCTCCATTATAAAGGTACTTACTTTTGAGTTTCTGTATTAATATTAAAGATTTAGGCACAGTGGAGCTGTTATTAGATGTGAGAAATAACATCAAAGTCAGTCTTATGCCATTGATACAGAATATTTAGACTTTGGAGTTTAGCTGTTCAATGAGAATAACTTGCATATTTGCTGTGAATGACAATATATTTATACACTGGCTGTCAGATACATAGTTAAGTAAAAAGTATAGTATTTCTCTCTGAGATGTAATTGAGAAGAAGTGGATAGTGGCATCAAAAGAACAGTCAACTAAACTACAAGCACATCAGATTTGCATTTACTTGAGTAAATGTATTTTGTTACATTCCACTGCTTGAAAAGGTACATCTAAGCTGTCGAGAATATGTCATTTTATTTACTTCATGACTCCTTTGAAAAAAAATCAGTGATGGTTTAGGATGTTAAGTTATTATAAAGAATGTTGACTAATTTTCTAATGAGGTCCAGTAAAAATCTAAAACTGAAATTGTGCTTACATTAAACAGTACCAGTCAAAAGTCTGGACACATCTTTTCATTCAGTGGTTTTTTATTTATTTTAATTATTTTTTTACATTGTGGATTAATACTGAAGACATCAGATCTATGAAAGGATATACATGGAAGTATGTAGTAATCAAAAAATGTTAAACAAACCAGAATATGTTTTATATTTGAGATTCTTTAAAGTAGCAGCCTTTTGCTTTGATGACAGCTCTGTACACTCTTGGCATTCTCTGAATCAGCTTCATGAGGTTGTCTCCTGGAATAGTTTTGAATGAACAGGTTGATAAGAGTCGATTTGTGGAATTGCTTGCCTTCTTAATGTGTTTGACACCGTCAGTTGTGTTGTGCAGAAGCCGGGTTAGTACACAGTGGATAGCCCTAATTAACTACTGTTGTAATCCATAGTGTGGCGAGAACCAGCCAACTCAGTGAAGACAAATGATAGTCCATTATTACTTTAAGACGTGAAGGTCAGTCCATCCGGAAAATTTCAAGGACTTTAAATGTATCCTCAAGTGCAGTCGCAAAAACCATCAAATGCTATGATGAAACTGGATCTCACAAGGACCTCCCCCCCCAGGAAAGGAAGACCAGGAGTTCAATAGAGTTATCAGCCTCAGAAACTGCAAATAAACAGCACCTCAGATTAGAGCCCACATAGATTCTTCACAGAGTTCTCAACATCAGCTGTTCCGAGGAGACTGCATGAATCAGGGCTTCATGGTGGAACTGTTGCAAAGACACACAAAGAACGGACATTAGACCAGTGGAAATCTGTACTTTGGTCTGATGAATCTAAATTTGAGATTTTTGGTTTCAGCCGTCTTATTCTTGTGAGACCAGAGAAGGTGAGTGGATGGTTTCTGCATGTGTGGTTCCCACCGTGAAGCATGGAGGAGGAGCTGTGATGGTGTGCAGATGCTTTGCTGGTGACACTGGTTTATTCAACATTCAAGGCACACTTAACCACAACATTCTGCAGCGCCATGCCATCCCATCTGGTTCTACTGAGACCGTCATTTGTTTTTAACAAGACCATGACCCAAACAAATCTCCAGGCTATGTAAGGGCTATTTCACCAAGAAGGAAAGTGATGGATTGCTGCGTCCGATGACCTAGCCTCCACAATCACCTGACCTAAACCCAGTGGAGATGGTTTGGGATGAGTTGGACCGCAGAGTGAAGGAAAAGCAGCCAACAAGTGCTCAGCATCAAGTCCTTCAAGACTGTTGGAAAACCATTCCAGGAGACGACCTCATGAAGCGGATTCAGAGAATGCCAAGAGTGTGCAAACCTGCCATCAAAGCAAAAGGGGGCTACTTTAAACAATCTCAAATAGTTTTGATGTCTACAGTATTAATCTAAAATGTAAAAAAAATAATTAAAATAAATAAAAACCATTGAATGAGAAGGTGTGTCCCAACTTTTGACTGGTACTGTATATACAAAATGAGCTTACTTAGAAAATAGAGGGCAGTAATAAAGCAAAAAGAAACAACAAATAGGAAAAGATCCTATAAGAATACGACAGATGTTTTTGTTGGAGCAGGATGAGACGCAGAATGGAAAATAAAAAGAGCTAATAAAAAGTATTGATAATAATGCTTTTGTCCTTGTGTATGCAGACCGTGCCTACCCAGGGTGTCTCAGCACTGAATTTAGCCAGTCTGCTGTGCGATGAGGTCAGCCTGGCAGGGTTTGGATACAACGTCTCCCAGCAGGGGGCGCCACTGCACTACTACGACCACCTGCCGATGAGCGCCATCCTGGAGCAGACAATGCACAACGTGGACAGAGAGACTCGGTTCCTGCAAAGCCTGGTCAAAGCGGGAACCATCACTGACCTGACGGGGGGGATCCACTGCTCCTTCTGCAAGAGCTGACCACCTAGACATTTAACTGCAAAGCACTGACTTGTTTTTTGTTGTGTTAAGAGCAGAATACCCTCTGTAATGCAAAAAAACCCCCCAAAAAACAGCAGGACTGGAGGCCTCGTAAACACATAAGAGAAAGGATGACAAGTTAAAACAAGTGAGACACACAAAGGCTGAAAGGAATCTAGTAATATATGTAATATTTGTCACAAAGTGCTTCTTGAAGAACAAAGGGCGTAGAAACACTGTGCTTTACATGTCTTTCAGTTTTTAAATGTTCTTTTTTCGAAAACGACCTTCGAGTAGAAATTTCATTCATCCAACCCACAAACTTGACCAACCAATTTTAAAGTTTCTTTACCAACACATACGGCTGAAAGATCTCAATTAAAATGCAGAATCATCCAAAAAATTGTATCCATATAAGCATTGTAGACATGTATTTGTTCAGGTGTAGCATACAGTACAAGTATTGGAAAAGTTAAAAGCCCCAACCAGTACATCGTGTTGACAGTAAAACATAGACACAGCTTTAGTTGGTAATAAAATGTCTAAATGGTATCATCACAGTTCTACTAGAACTATGAGTTCAGTAGGGATATTTCAGTACACTGAGCCAAACTATTTTTCCACTGGTGATAAATGTTTTAAGATTTTTTCAAACTGAATGACCAAGTGCTGGATCAGTTTGTCAGTTAAATGTGTTACAGTTATTTATATATGTCAACAGTGGAACAAAATGTATCTGTATTCAAAGACACATAGGATGTGAAAATGACTGAAAGGTGTATTAATTATTAATTCACATGTTCTCTAAGACATATTTGAAGCAGGCTTCAAATACATGTTTCTTCCAGTTTCATTTTTTGTTTGTTTGTTAGATTGAGAATTTTGTGGCAAACTACTGTAATATTTATCAGCACATCGAGATCATTCCATTATAAATATCACCTGATGTGCCAGATGTGCTTAGCTTAAAGCTGAGCATGGATTGTCTCATGATCGCGACTGAGCGAATCTTCACAGAATCCAGCTGCTTTGCAATATAATAGTCGATTAACAACAATTTTTCAAATTCTTTTGTTGCTGTATGTTGTTTTGTTGTGTTTTTTTAAAAACATTTTTGTGCCACAAAATGATGGTCCAAATGAAAGCTGTAATTTACTTTTTTTGTATTGTTTCTGATCATTAATATTGTTGTCACTGTTTGTAATACAGACAATAGCACTTCAGCTGCACACACTTGTTCAAATACAGGAGGATTTGGGCTTCATGTCGTGAGCTGAAGCACTTTATCTGTTACATAATGTTCTTCCAGTGACCTTTTTTTTAAAGGAGAAATGATTCTTATGATTTTTTCATTACGTTTAGTAGCCAACACAGTGGGTAGCAAGACAAATTCTTTGAAAAACACAGCAGATGTACAGATTATTAATTGTCATTTAGTCAATCAGATGTGCATTTGACACCTCTCTCCAAGGAGTTTTAAAGGAAGTTAGTCATGATTAAAAACACCAGTATATCTGCATATGTCACCTCCAGGATCTGTCTAAATGCATCTGTCAGCATGAAATAAAAACTCCCAAGAATTTTTAAAATCGTCAGCTTTCATCTTTTTATTGGTCTTAATTTATTATGTTCTGTTTATTGTCATCTGATGCAGATGAATACATGATCACACACTGAGTAAGTGAGTAGTTTATTTGCATATAAACTACTCATTCATATTTCAGAGAGATGAGTTAGTATGTCAGTAGATGAAGCATGATGGTGCTTGGCCTCAGTTTTTCAATTTATTACCCTTGAAGTACCGTCTTCTACTTATCCACAAGGCCCACCAGTGTGTATCAGTCACATTAGGACATGTAGCACCTTATAAAGGGCTTAGTGTAGTTCAGAGTTCTTCATACATGACCGATAAGCTGATAAAGGGTGAAATAATAAAGACATAAAAAGACAAAACATGAAAAATAAATGTAAACACTAGATACAATTAGACCAAGACATAAAAAACACAATAAAATGATTAACAAAAACTAGATTGGAATACAAGATCACATCAAAATGGAGTTGGGCTGCAGCAGCTGCAGCTGTTGTTGAACAGGTGTAGCCATAAAGCTTCACACTGAAGAGCCATAGCATAGCTGACTGATAGCAAGTGTAGAAAAAGCTCAGTACTTCGTTACTCTACGAATGGAAATCATTTTTACAGTAAATATGGGAACAAGTCATGGTTTTTCTGTACAATTAAGTCAGAGGTGCTGCACAACATTCACAGTGCACAAGAATTTAAAGTGCTGAAGAGTGCACTTGGTCCAGGTCACTGCATGTTAAATATTACCTTGTACCTTGTTTTTCAACTACTGCCAATTAAAGACTGACTGACTGTCTGGAGAGAAAGCAGGACAGTTCATATGCTGCTCTTTTTGAAACCAAGCCTGGACTAATGACACTAGTTACACCTCAAAACTGTACTATTTTTTCCACACAAAACACAATATAAAAAATATATATATGCATATATGTGCAAGATGTTTGCACATAAAACATAATATAAACTATCCAACAGTTTAAAGTGCTTTGATTCTAATTTAAACATCTACTCCACTAGATTTATCTGACAGCTTTAGTGACATTTAGCATGGAGATTTTACACAATGGATAATATAAATTGCTTTTAGAATAAAACACACTGTTAAAGATTAAACCAGAGGCTTGGCTTACAACCGTCTCAGCCTTTGACATCTTACAAAAGGCAGTGTGCAGTCACATTTTAAATATCCATGGTTTTTTAACAGCTCCACCCAGCAGTGTTTTTCCAGCTTCTCACATGGTTTCATTTCAATGAATGTTCACATCAAAAATCTAAGATCAGAGGAAACACTGAAAACAGATTTGTGTATCTGAACTTTGCTTTTTCTTCTTTCCTCTTCTTCTTTCCCTAATTATGTTTGCAGCCCTCAGATTTATTTGCTGTGTGTGTATATAAAACTAGATCTAAAGTAGTTCAAACAGTAACATGCTGCTGAACCACTGAAGCTTCACTCGTTATAATCTAATAATGCCAGATACAGTCATTTATCAGTCACAAGGGCTAAACCAGTATTTTTTACTTTAGTATTTTGCTGCTAATATTTATATAATTTTACTTAAGCAGGACTTTTGATGCAGGATTTTACCGTTTACTGGAGTATTGTCACTGTATTGGTACTTTTACTTGAGTAAAGAATCTGAATGCTTCGTCCACTACTGCCTTAGCATTAAAACTGCAGACCAGAAGACAGCGGGGGCCAAGGTAAGGCTGTGTAGCTGCACAATCCTGACATACAATCATTAATAAAAAAATGCTGAAATTTATTTTTAGATTTTAGACAATAGCAAGAAAGACAGTCTTTAATTTAAAATTAAGTGGAACGAAGCAAAAAACTCAACATCATCAGACTCGCTCTATACGTCTCTTCCATCTTCCCCTTCAGTCTATTAACTATACTGACTGGAAATGTGGAAATTTTGCCAGCAAAATGAATTTTAAAAAACACTTCAATTAACGGTATACAGTTAAAAGATGACAAGATTAAACATGCTGTGCACCTACTCTCTTTCGTATTTAATTTTAGCCATGTATATCAGAGGGTCTCTCTAGGGGCAGCCGAACTTGAGTTTGTTGCTTCCAGCTGTTTGCAGGAGTCTTACCTTTGAGTTTATTAAATACCTGCAGCATCAGACAGCAGCAGGATCCATATGATGGATATTACTTTACTGTCAATCTGATGCATTTATTTGTGTTAAAATATTGTTTCTGTCATATCGAGTATTTTTTCATTGAGGTGAGTTTTTCTTGTCACAACAGAATACTTGTAGCATTGATATTGTTGCTTTTATAAATGCATTAGAGAATGTGTTATCTCTAATCAGTAAAGTAACTAATAAAATACCGCAATGTGCAAACACCTTTTATTGTGCCATGACTGGCTGTAGTTTGAGAGACTATCATTACACATGGACAGAATTTTTAATTTTGAAATTAAAAACAATGTTTTGCTTATAAGTAATTTTTTCCCCTCAAATACTTTATATTTTTTCTCCTGGGCTTTTTTGAATAGAGGACGCCCTAATAACTAATTATGATTAGTAATGATTTTTAAAACTTTAGCTGTCCTAATGTTAGATTTCTCATAACTTACATACATTACCATCCACAGCAGTAACATAATAGCTAACCAGCAGTTTAAAAAATATATGTAATATCTGTCTGACAGGCTAACTAGCAGACTGTATGTTAAGCTAATAGCATTGTGCTACATTATGCTAGCTTAGCTTAGTTGCACTTCCTAGCTAGCTTGAATTCCTAGCTAGTATCAGCTAAGCATGTCTATTAATTTGACATTATTTTGATATAATGAATTTAAATATCAATGATAATAATATTTAACTTCAATAGACTTTTTCTCCCATTGACATCAATGATTTTCAAAACTTTAGCTCTCCTAATGTTAGATTTCTGATTAGGTATGTGCATTATCATCTACAGCAGTAATATCAACCAGCAGTAAAAAAAAAAGTATTATTATCTGTGTAACAGGCTAACTAGCGGACTGTATGTTAAGCTAACATTGTGCTACATTAGCATGCTGTTGCAAGCTAATGTAGCTTGCAAGCTAGCTAGCTTGAATTCCTAGCTAGTATCAGCTAAGCATGTCTATTTGACATTATTTTTATGTCTTGAATTTAAATATCAGTTTTAATATTATTACTTTTACATCTAAGCTTTATATTGTTGATGTGTTTCAACTTTGTTTATTTTGTATGGCGTCCTTTGGTGTTTTGAAAGGCACCCATAAATAAAATTATCATTATTATTATTAGTGTTGTTAATAAAGTTTGTACTTATGCACGTACACCCTTACACCCTTAAACCCTCAATTGTAAATTAATTGTCAATAATCAAACCCTTCAAAAAACAAATTTAAAATTAAACGTGTTATCTAATTTAATGTTGCAGTTAAGGTCAGAGCAAAAACAGAATTTGAGAATATAGTTAATATTTTACAGAAGTGACAAGTGTGTATTAATCAAAGTTAATTAAAAATTTACAGTTAGTTTTTAATAAGAAAACTGCAGTCTGTTATGGTGTACTCACCTTGTAAATTTGTTCCCTTAGTTCCCTTATTATATTGATATTAAAAAACACACACACATATATATATATTAAGAGAAAGTTGACATTGTTCTTAAGGGGGGTATATTCTTCCCTCCATCTGGCCCCCTTAAGGGAGCTCTCTGGAGCCGCCCCTGTGTTTTATCCCTCGGAAGTTGCATTAACTTGACGCCCACTGCTGCTCCTGCTTGTCCGGAGAGAGAAGCCGGGAGAGCCGCTGCTAACAGGTGCGAATAACCGTTAATCTAAATGCTGCTTTGTTTATTAAGTGAACCGAATAACCATTTGTATGCTGTTTTTTTCCACGCTACACGTTACACAGAATGTACCAATATATGTTTTTTTTTAAAAATGAGCGGGTTTAGGAAAAAAAGACCGAAGTCCATTCAAATGTCTGACATCTTAACGGTCACAGTGGAGAAAAAACATAAGTTAATGACAGAATATTGTCCGACATTTTGTAGCTCTCTTTTACGCACCTTTTTAAAGTCAACGGTAACATTATTCAATATGACTTGTGAATGCTTCGTAAACTGTACTTACTTTTATAGTGTAGTTAATCATTTGCCTAAATTACAGTGGTACGGTAGGTTTCCATTACATTTTATTGTATAGTCCTGCTAACGTAACGGTTACGGAACGTTCCTTAGAGGTTCCCTTAAGGTTTTCTGTGTTGTGAACGATTGTTTGTACTTGCTAATGGTCAGAATTTGTCGTAAAGGCGGCTCCAGGTGAGTTTTAATGAAGTTGGTATTTGTTGTTGTTGTTGTTGTTTGTTTGTGGGAAGCGAAAGTGAACTATTTGAACTGTGTTTTGGTTGCTTTCCATTTTTCCCTTTAAATTAAAATCAGTTAATAACGTGGGGAAAACGAAGGTAAACGCTGGCAGGAGAATATTACGTTCACTTTAGTATGTGGAATCTGGTGTTTTGTTTTCTGTTTGTGTGCGTTTTTCGGGATGTATTAATGGCTAAAGTTGGATAACATGATGAATTGTCCATACCGGGGAAGTGAAGTCCTGCCAGCCCCGGGCACATGTGGCTCTGGTGCGATCAGTGCAGGTTTTGAGGTGAAAGGTGATTCGGCTCTGATTGGGTGACATCCACGAACCCACTCTGTTTTCATTGGTTGTTTGGCCGGAATCCCCCCTCCATGGTCCGGCTTCAGACCATATAGCTCTGCCCCACCCCCTCCGGCACCACCTTCTGTCAGCATGGCGGTGCTTGTTGTGTTATACTGGGCGCTCAGGCTCGATAAGCCTGGGTGGAGCTGCAACCATCACCAGGTGGAGCAGCAACCACAGGCATGCAGAAAGTGTCGCAATAAAACAGTAACAACACCTTAACGCAATATTTAGCCCCCTGCACCATATTCCACTTTAGATTGAGTTATTTCACATCTTTAAGTGGTAATTAAATCTTTTTACTGCTCTGCGGAGATCATAAAGGAATGGTTTTATGTATTTTGATGTAATATTGTGACAATACAAAACAGCCTCTGTGTTTTTTTATAATGATGAAACTGTTAATGGGAGTCATGTGGAGGGTTATTCTTTAGTATGAACCCTATGTAGGAGAAAATGCCATAGTTGGACTTATGAGGGAATATGCCCCCATGTACATCAATGATTTTCAAAACTCTTGCCTTTCATAATGTTAAATCTCTGGTAAACAGTAGCATAACAGAAAGCCAGCAGAAAAAATATCATCATCTGAAACTAGCTCATTAGAGATCAGGCTAATAATGTTGTGCTATAACAGCTTGCAATTCTTTGCTGCTGTCGGCTAGACATCCCTAATGATTTGACATTTTTTTTGCGTCATGAATTTAATTAAAATATAATGATAATAAAATAATTATTGTTGTCCTGTAGGCCCTTCAATTGTAAATTGTTTGAA
The DNA here is from genome assembly GCA_024666655.1 of Dascyllus trimaculatus. Lineage (NCBI taxonomy): Eukaryota > Metazoa > Chordata > Actinopteri > Pomacentridae > Dascyllus > Dascyllus trimaculatus. The sequence goes on from JAMOIN010001202.1 coordinate 11,044, forward strand.
AATAATCAAATTGCTCAAAAAGAAAAATCTAAAGTAATTCCTATATGTGTTATCTAGCATTCATGTTGCAGTGTAAGTCAGAGCAATCACAATTTGAGATATCGGTAGATGAAGTCAATTGTATGCATAATTAACAAATTTATATTGGCATATTTAGTTTTATAATAACAACTGTGGTCTGGTATGATTTAATTACCCTCTAAATTTGTTCACTTAAGCATACTTCTTGTGTAGATGTTATATTGATATTCAAAAGATATATATTTTTAAGAAGAATAGACATTATTCTTAAGAGTTTACACTAAAGTGTGTGCCTGGGGTTTATATTAATGAAAGAAAAAATATTAATAATACTGCAAATGAAGTTAAATATCTCCTTTAAAATCTCGCATGAGTAAATTTACAGAAGCCTTGTCACAAAAATTTTGTTTTAACACTTAAATGCTCTAATGAATGTTTCTTTCTTTTTTTTATTTTTTTACTAACCTTGTAATTTAAGATTTTACTGCAATCTAAGTTTCTTGTTTGTGTGCCCACATTGTTGTCTTACTCAGCTGCATTGTAAATGAGGTCATCATACCTCAATGTACTTAGTTTAAATATGGGTTCAATGAAATACCATACTGGTGTATATTCAAGCCCCCCTCCAGTCATTTACTTTCAGTATGTACTTCAGCTGCCCTTACAAAGTACTTACTGGTTCATGCAGTATGGATATAATTTGAACATACTATCCAGTCATGATAATGCATCTTAGACTTTGACCGTCGCAGTCTGTAGTGCACACTGAGCTGTCTTCTGTCTCTGTCAAGCTTGTTTATACTTGCATGCAATACTATGACTTGTGTGATGTAACTGCACAGAAGGTTGTGGGTCAAAAGAGTCATAAAAACATGCTGGTTGGCCTACTGCAAAATCCGACCAGACGTAGTAGGACATCTTGGTGTTTTGAACATGCTACATTTGAAGTACTATGTACTAGGACATACAAAGTCTTTTTCTGGCATATTATATAGTATTAAAGTATGGATTTTGGAACACAGCACGCAACTCCTCTCCTCATGTCTTAGTCCATTCCAAAAAAAGTGGGAGATATATTGCTTTCAAGTCAAGCTTTAGTTCGATATTCACTGAGTAATACACTATATTGCCAAAAGTATTGGGATGTCTGACTTTACACACACATGAACTTTAATGACATCCCATTCTTAATCAGTAGGGTTAATATGGAGTTGGCCCACCCTTTGCAGCTATAACAGACTTTCCACTGGGTTTAGGAGTGTTTTTATGGGAATCTTTAGCCATTCTTCCAGAAGCGCATTTATGTGGTCAGGCACTGATGTTGGACCAGAAGGCCTGGCTCTCAGTCTCTGTCTAATTCATTCCAAAGTGTTGTATCGGGTTGAGGTCAGGACTCTGTGTAGGCCAGTCAAGTTCCTCCACACCAAACTGGCTCCTCCATGTCTTTATTGACCTTGCTTTGCTGGTGGCAGTCATGTTGGAACAGGAAAGGGCCATCCCCAAACTGTTCCCACAAAGTTGGGAGCATGAAATTGTCCAAAATGTCTTGTTATGCTGAAGCATTAAGAGTTCCTTTCACTGGAACTAAGGGGCCAAACCCAACCCCTGAAAAACAACCCCACACCATAATCCCGCCTCCACCAAACTTTACACTTGGCACAATGCAGTCAGGCAAGTACCGTTCTCCTGACAATCGCCAAACCCAGACTCATCCATCGGATTGTCAGACAGAAAAGCGTGATTGGTGACTCCAGAGAACACGTCTCCGCTGCACTAGAATTCAGTGGCAGCACGCTTTATACCACTGCATCTGACACTTTGCATTGCATTTGGTGATAACATTAAGAACAGTACCATTTGAGCCCCTAAAGGTCTGGATTCCCTGGGTTGTTTCCCCTTTTGTCTGGTTCATAATCCAACCTTGCATAACATGAGTGCAAAAAGCAAGTTCATCATTTATTTTCCCTTGGTCTATCACTCTTTCTCCTGACGCTGACAGTGTGTAAATGGTAATCTATCAGTGGCTACATTTACATCCACAGGCGAGTACACACATGTCCAAAGTTTTTCAGTGGTTCTTGGCAAAAACAGCTAAAACAAAAGATCAGATATTATTTGACAGAGGCGGAATCTGGAGTGTTTTTCATAGTTCATTGAGTGTTTATGAAATGATGTCAGTGATGCTTTTTTGGTGACAGCAAAATGAAAATTTCTGAGTTTTAGATTATTGGTCAGGCAAGCTATGTGAATAAACTACCACAGGATTTATCAAATGGCAATGGGGATTTCCATTAACTAATGACATCAAGTTAATGAATGGCTTCTAAAACTGACTATAAAAGAAACAGCAGTATATTTCACCAGACAGCTTACTCTTTTCTATTCTGCAGTCTTTCCTTTGATCACCTGTTATCTCACCCTGTCTAATTATCTAAGCTGACCACAAATGGGTCAGAGGTCACTGAGGCAAAGGTGCAGGCACCAACCGACTGCATGAACCTGTTAGCTTTCACAGGCATTTGGTTAGAAAAGTTTCCATTCATTTCTGTGAGACTGTAAGACATTAAACAGATGTGTAATTGGACAAGCAGGGTGTGTTGATGGATGCTGCATTTTTGTGGTTTTAATAATGTGTATTTGATTGTATCCAGGTACACAAATACCTCTACTATCTCACAGGTGTTGTCTAATTTCATTGATTGTTTACATAAGGAAATACTTCATGTAAACAATCAATCAGAGTCAATTATACAAACTGTCTTGCTGCAACCAGCCAATCAGAGCAGTTCCTGGAGCCAGTCTGACCTTTGATTGGTAGATTAGCAGAGGTTGCACATCAGCTTATAGCAGAATGTGTGGGAGTGTTTTGTGCCAGTAGTATATGAGTGCATCCTCCTCCTGAGGGTAGAACATGTGGCGGTTGCTGTAGTAGCATTCGTGGTTCGCTGTCATCGGAGCTGAAAATAGAAAGCCGCTGTCTCAGCTGGCTGCTTTCTGTTACAGGTTAGTGCGGAAGAAATTTAAAACAGCATCTTGTGATACATAAACATGATTACAGTCATAGCTCTGCATGTTTCTTGTAGGAAGAGACAGACGGCGTTATTATTCTGTCATTCTTCTGTGTGCAGTTGGTCTACAGGTAACGTCTTGTACAGGTTTTTCAAGTTTATGAGGTTGGCACTGTGCAATGCAATGTGTTGAATCCTGTGCCAGGCGGGAATACAGCTTCAGTTGTTGTTGTTTTCCACTTTGAAAGGTTAATTGCAAACAGTCGCTCTATATTTGAAGGATCACAAACTAGGAGAGAATTTTAAGTGAACTGTCAAAATCACAGTATGAAAGAAATCAAATAACTCAAAGTGGTAAAAAGTTTCATTTATAAGCTAAAATAAAGGCCTTTGCCAAGTTTTGCTGCTACAGCCTGACCTGGTCTTGTATGACCAGTAATGTTTATTGCTTTATAGCTTTAAGACTGACATTTCTCAGTTAACTTATTGATATAATTCTCTATTTGTGCCACTTGTCCCATAATTGCTACAGTAACTACAAGTCTTCAGGAAGTACATAGATTCACTTTGATATAAGCAATAAAATTGAAATACAATAGCAAAAATGTAATTTTAACACTTTTACTGTTATTGTATTAGATACTTTGTGACCATTCGACAAAGCACCAAAATAATCTTTGCACAAAGCTACATAATATTTATCAATTTATTTTTAAGGTTCATGTGAATCTAAGTGATTCATTCACTCATCTTCATTCATCCTCATGCTCCCAGTCTGATCTGTCTGCATATAGATGACAGATATGTTTGATTTTCTGAAAATCTGTGAAAATCAACCTCATCAGTCTGACTAGGTCTTGATGTGATCAATATTGTCCCTCTTGTGGCTTGTGATACTGTTAACCTGGGCCTAAGGTCTTCATCCTCAGGGTTCACACTGAGGTAAACCTGTCCCTGTTGTCACCTACAGACGTCAGACCCTGGTTCTAATCTGTTTATTAGGGTCCGAGCACCGAAGGGTGCGAAGACCCTATTGTAATGCTAGAGATTATTAGGGTCCGAGCACCGAATGGTGCGAAGACCCTATTGTAATGCTAGAGATTATTATTATTATTATTATTATTTTACCGCCAAATGAATTGCTTTTTTGAGGGCCTAAACATGCACCGATTCGCGTCAAAATCTGCACACACATCAGGACCGGTGAAAAATTTGATATTTTATGGGGTCTTTGTATGTGTGTCCCAAAATGGCTCCATAGCGCCCCCTGCAAAATTTTAAAAAGTGGTATTAGACTAACTGGAAGGACATTTGATCTACAGCTACAAAATTTGGCAGGCATATTCAGCACATCAGGAAAGACAAAAAAGTCAATCATAGCCATGCTCTAAACCCAACAGGAAGTGACATATCTTGCGTTAATTGTGAAAAATCTGTGATCAACTCCTCCTAGGGGGTAAGTCTTAGAGACCTGAAATTTGGTCTGTACATACAACAGACCTTCATGATGAAAAGTTATCAAAGTCTTCTATGTCGGTCAAAGGGTGTGGCCATGGCAGCCCCCCTGAATTACTGATCCTTCGCCATGCAACAGGAAGTGCTGGTCTAACTCTCTGAACATGCTCCAATCTGAATGAAACTTTACATGTAGGATCACAGACCTGAGCTGATGTCATCCATATGATAATATTCATTCACAGTTTTAGCGCCACCTTGTGACAACAGGATTTTTGCTTTTTTAATACTTTTATGTACTGTTGTCAACCCGTTGTCCAGATTCACCTCAGACCTGCTGACATAAGCCTGAACACATTGATGATGAATCACAGAGAAAATGGTGACGTGTCATCGAAGGGCGTGTTTGTGGCACCGTGGCGAATTTTGATGTTTCGCCATGAAAATTCAAGGGTCTATATCTCAGCTGAACAAGAACCTATCTGCTCCAAACTTCACATTCAGAATGTCATGTACAGTCTGAAGACATCCACACTCAAAAATTTTGAAATAGTCATAGCGCCACCAACTGGCAACAGGATGTTTTGGAATTACATTTGCCCATCCCATTGCCCTAAACTTGGTCAAATAATTCTGAAAATTGGTGTGATGAGTCTTCACACCATGATCATGGCACAGTGTGAAGATTTTGGAATTTTACAAAACCCTGTTGCCGTGGCAACGCAAAGTTGATATGAAAAACAACTTGCCTTTGACAGCATTAGAATTATCCAAACATCACCAAAATTTGCACACACATTACCACCAGCTAAAGGAAGAAAACTGTATGCATCGTAGCACAGCACCTGCAATAGCGCCACCTACAGCATTTTTAACAAACAGCCCCCGCAGTACATTTAACCGACGTCCACAAAATCTGGGGGACATATAGAACACATCAGGACGCACAAAAAATCCTCTTGGAGCCACGCCCTAAACCCAACAGGAAGTCCGCCATTTTGAATTAATTGGACAAATTTGAACGAATGTTATTCATTTTTGAGAACTATCTCCTCCTAGGGGATAACTCGCACAGACCTCAAATTTGACCAGTATATACACCAGGACATTATGATCAAAAGTTATAAAAAGCTTCCTCCAGTGTCAAAGGGCGTGGCCATAGCGACCCCCTGAAGTTTGATCTTTCGCCATGAAATATCAACTGCTGTGTAAATATCTTTTGCTTGCTCCAATCTGCCTCAAACTTTACATGTTTAATCACACTCCTGCCCTGACCACATCCATGTGCCAAAATACATTCACAGCATTTGGCATAGCGCCCCCTGCAGCACTTAAAAAAATTGCCCACTCATCAAATTTAACCTACGTCTACGAAATTTGGCGTGCATATGTAGCACATCAGTGTGAACAAAAAAGTCTCTTGGAGCCATTCTCTAAACCCAACAGGAAGTCGGCCATTTTGATTTCAATGTTGGATTTTTGCTGTTTTTGCTCATTTTCAGAAATTAATTGCTCACAGACAGGAAATCCAAAACATCTGAAATTGCCACAATATATAGAACCCATCTTCAGGTTGAAAATATGTGAAAATAGTATGCCAAACCCAAAGGGCGTGGCCATGGCGGCCGACTGAACTTTGATGCTTCGCCAGGAAGGAGGAAGTCTTGTTAAATCCCCTGTATGTGCTGCTATCTGCCTCAAACTTTAAATGTGTGATCAGGTTACAGCCCTGATGATTTCCATAGACCAATATACAGTCACAGTGATAGCGCCACCTGTTGGATGGACAGTAAGTGCTGCATAAACAGTCTGTAATAATCCAATCTGCCAGAAATTTGACCTGTGTGTTCAGAATCCAGCCCTCGTTGCCTTCATGGGCCTACATGCGCTCCCACTCGCAGCATCGCCTGACGGACGTGCTTGGGGTCGCCGACCAGCAAGGGGTGCGAGGACCCGTTCATCGCTGCTTGCAGCTTTAATTATTATTAGGGTCCGAGCACCGAATGGTGCGAAGACCCTATTGTAATGCTAGAGATTATTATTATTATTATTATTATTATTAGGGTCCGAGCACCGAATGGTGCGAAGACCCTATTGTAATGCTAGAGATTATTATTATTATTATTATTATTATTATTATTACCGCCAAATGAATTGCTTTTTTGAGGGCCTAAACATGCACCGATTCGCGTCAAAATCTGTACACACATCAGGACCGGTGCAAAATTTGATATTTTATGGGGTATGTGCATGTGTGTCCCAAAATGGCTCCATAGCGCCCCCTGCAAAATTTTAAAAAGTGGTATTAGACTAACTGGAAGGACATTTGATCTACAGCTACAAAATTTGGCAGGCATATTCAGCACATCAGGAAAGACAAAAAAGTCAATCATAGCCATGCTCTAAACCCAACAGGAAGTGACATATCTTGCGTTAACTGTGAAAAATCTGTGATGAACTCCTCCTAGGGGGTAAGTCTTAGAGACCTGAAATTTGGTCTGTACATACAACAGACCTTCCTGATGAAAAGTTATAAAAGTCTTCTATGTCGGTCAAAGGGTGTGGCCATGGCAGCCCCCCGAAATACTGATCCTTCGCCATGCCACAGGAAGTGCAGGTCTAACTCTCTGAACATGCTCCAATCTGAATGAAACTTTACATGTAGGATCACAGACCTGAGCTGATGTCATCCATATGATAATATTCATTCACAGTCGTAGCGCCACCTTGTGGCAACAGGATTTTTGCTTTTTTGATACTTTTATGTACTGTTGTCAACCCCTTGTCCAGATTCACCTCAGACCTTCTGACATAAGCCTGAACACATTGATGATGAATCACAGACAAAATGGTGACGTGTGGTCAAAGGGCTTGTCTGTGGCACCGTGGCGAATTTTGATGTTTCGCCATGAAAATTCAAGGGTCTATATCTCAGCTGAACAAGAACCTATCTGCTCCAAACTTCACATTCAGAATGTCATGTACAGTCTGAAGACATCCACACTCAAAAATTTTGAAATAGTCATAGCGCCACCAACTGGCAACAGGATGTTTTGGAATTACATTTGCCCATCCCATTGCCCTAAACTTGGTCAAATAATTCTGAAAATTGGTGTGATGAGTCTTCACACCATGATCATGGCACAGTGTGAAGACTTTGCCATTTCATGAAATGCTGTTGCCGTGGCAACGCAAAGTTGATATGAAAACAACCTGCCTTTGACAGCAATAGAATTATCAAAACATCACCAAAATTTGCACACACATCACCACCAGCTGAAGGAAGAAAACTGTATGCATCTCAGCACAGCACGTGTTATAGCGCCCCCTACAGCATTTTTAACAAACAGCCCCTGCAGTACATTTAACCTACGTCCACAAAATTTGGGGGACATATAGAACACATCAGGACGCACAAAAAATCCTCTTGGAGCCACACCTAAACCCAACAGGAAGTCCGCCATTTTGAATTAATTGGACAAATTTGGACGAATGTTGTTCATTTTTGAGAACTATCTCCTCCTAGGGGATAAGTCATGCAGACCTCAAATTTTACCAGTACATACACCAGGACATTATGATCAAAAGTTATAAAAAGCTTCCTCCAATGTCAAAGGGCGTGGCCATAGCAACCCCCTGAAGTTTGATGCTTCGCCATGAAACATCAACTGCTGTGTAAATATCCTCTGCTTGCTCCAATCTGCCTCAAACTTTGCATGTTTAATCACACTCCTGCCCTGACCACATCCATGTGCCAAAATACATTCACAGCATGTGGCATAGCGCCCCCTGCAGCATTTTAAAAAATGGCCCACTCATCAAATTTAACCTACGTCTACAAAATTTGGCATGCATATGTAACACATCAGTGTCAACAAAAAAGTCTCTTGGAGCCATTCTCTAAGCCCAACAGGAAGTCGGCCATTTTGATTTCAATGTCGGATTTTTGCTGTTATTGCTCATTTTCAGAAATTAATTGCTCACAGACGATAACTCCAAAACATCTGAAATTGTGCCAATATATGGAACACATCTTCAGGTTGAAAATATGTGAAAATCATATGCCAAACCCAAAGGGCGTGGCCATGGCGGCCGACTGAACTTTGATGCTTCGCCATGAAACATCAACTGCTGTGTAAATATCCTCTGCTTGCTCCAATCTGCCTCAAACTTTGCATGTTTAATCACACTCCTGCCCTGACCACATCCATGTGCCAAAATACATTCACAGCATGTGGCATAGCGCCCCCTGCAGCATTTTAAAAAATGGCCCACTCATCAAATTTAACCTACGTCTACAAAATTTGGCATGCATATGTAACACATCAGTGTCAACAAAAAAGTCTCTTGGAGCCATTCTCTAAGCCCAACAGGAAGTCGGCCATTTTGATTTCAATGTGGGATTTTTGCTGTTTTTGCTCATTTTCAGAAATTAATTGCTCACAGACGATAACTCCAAAACATCTGAATTTGTGCCAATATATGGAACACATCTTCAGGTTGAAAATATGTGAAAATCATATGCCAAACCCAAAGGGCGTGGCCATGGCGGCCGACTGTACTTTGATGCTTCGCCAGAAAGGAGGAAGTCTTGTTAAATCCTCTGTATGTGCTGCTATCTGCCTCAAACTTTAAATGTGTGATCAGGTTACAGCCCTGATGATTTCCATAGACCAATATACAGCCACAGTGATAGCGCCACCTGTTGGATGGACAGTAAGTGCTGCATAAACAGTCTGTAATAATCCAATCTGCCAGAAATTTGACCTGTGTGTTCAGAATCCAGCCCTTGTTGCCTTCATGGGCCTAAATGCGCTCCAGGTCGCAGCATCGCCTGATGGACGTGCTTGGGGTCGCCGACCAGCAAGGGGTGCGAGGACCCGTTCATCGCTGCTTGCAGCTTTAATTAGGGCCCGAAGCACTACAGTGCGTAGGACCCTATTGTTCTTCTAGTTATTATTATTATTTTACCGCCAAATGAATTGCTTTTTTGAGGGCCTAAACATGCACCGATTCGCGTCAAAATCTGCACACACATCAGGACCGGTGAAAAATTTGATATTTTATGGGGTCTGTGTATGTGTGTCCCAAAATGGCTCCATAGCGCCCCCTGCAAAATTTTAAAAAGTGGTATTAGACTAACTGGAAGGACATTTGATCTACAGCTACAAAATTTGGCAGGCATATTCAGCACATCAGGAAAGACAAAAAAGTCAATCATAGCCATGCTCGAAACCCAACAGGAAGTGACATATCTTGCGTTAACTGTGAAAAATCTGTGATGAACTCCTCCTAGGGGGTAAGTCTTAGAGACCTGAAATTTGGTCTGTACATACAACAGACCTTCCTGATGAAAAGTTATCAAAGTCTTCTATGTCGGTCAAAGGGTGTGGCCATGGCAGCCCCACCGAATTACTGATCCTTCGCCATGCAACAGGAAGTGCTGGTCTAACTCTCTGAACATGCTCCAATCTGAATGAAACTTTACATGTAGGATCACAGACCTGAGCTGATGTCATCCATATGATAATATTCATTCACAGTCGTAGCGCCACCTTGTGGCAACAGGATTTTTGCTTTTTTGATACTTTTATGTACTGTTGTCAACCCCTTGTCCAGATTCACCTCAGACCTTCTGACATAAGCCTGAACACATTGATGATGAATCACAGACAAAATGGTGACGTGTGGTCAAAGGGCTTGTCTGTGGCACCGTGGCGAATTTTGATGTTTCGCCATGAAAATTCAAGGGCCTATATCTCAGCTGAACAAGAACCTATCTGCTCCAAACTTCATATCCAGAATTTCATGTCCAGTCTGAAGACATCCACACTCAAAAATTTTGAAATAGTCATAGCGCCACCAACTGGCAACAGGATGTTTTGGGAGTACATTTGCCCATCCCATTGCCCTAAACTTTGTCAAATAATTCTGAAAATTGGTGTGATGAGTCTTCACACAATGATCATGGCACCGTGTGAAGATTTTGCCATTTCATAAAACGCTGTTGCCGTGGCAACGCAAAGTTGACATGAAAAACAACTTGCCTTTGACAGCATTAGAATTATCAAAACATCACCAAAATTTGCACACACATCACCACCAGCTGAAGGAAGAAAACTGTATGCATCTCAGCACAACACATGCTATAGCGCCCCCTACAGCATTTTTAACAAACAGCCCCTGCAGTACATTTAACCTACGTCCACAAAATTTGGGGGACATATAGAACATATCAGGATGCACAAAAAATCCTCTTGGAGCCATGCCCTAAACCCAACAGGAAGTCCGCCATTTTCAATTAATTGGACAAATTTTGACGAATGTTGTTCATTTTTGAGAACTATCTCCTCCTAGGGGATAACTCGCACAGACCTCAAATTTGACCAGTATATACACCAGGACATTATGATCAAAAGTTATAAAAAGATTCTTTCAAGGTCAAAGGGTTTGGCCATAGCGACCCCCTGAAGTTTGATCTTTCGCCATGAAATATCAACTGCTGTGTAAATATCTTCTGCTTGCTCCAATCTGCCTCAAACTATACATGTTTAATCACACTCCTGCCCTGACCACATCCATGTGCCAAAATACATTCACAGCATTTGGCATAGCGCCCCCTGCAGCATTTAAAAAAATGGCCCACTCATCAAATTTAACCTACGTCTACAAAATTTGGCATGCATATGTAGCACATCACTGTCAACAAAAAAGTCTCTTGGAGCCATTCTCTAAACCCAACAGGAAGTCGGCCATTTTGATTTCAATGTTGGATTTTTGCTGTTTTTGCTCATTTTCAGAAATTAATTGCTCACAGACTGGAAATCCAAAACATCTGAAATTGCCACAATATATAGAACACATCTTCAGGTTGAAAATATGTGAAAATGGTATGCCAAACCCAAAGGGCGTGGCCATGGCGGCCGACTGAACTTTGATGCTTCGCCAGGAAGGAGGAAGTCTTGTTAAATCCCCTGTATGTGCTGCTATCTGCCTCAAACTTTAAATGTGTGATCAGGTTACAGCCCTGATGATTTCCATAGACCAATATACAGTCACAGTGATAGCGCCACCTGTTGGATGGACAGTAAGTGCTGCATAAACAGTCTGTAATAATCCAATCTGGCAGAAATTTGACCTGTGTGTTCAGAATCCAGCCCTGGTTGCATTCATGGGCCTAAATGCGCTCCCGGTCGCAGCATCGCCTGACGGACGTGCTTGGGGTCGCCGACCAGCAAGGGGTGCGAGGACCCGTTCATCGCTGCTTGCAGCTTTAATTATTATTATTATTATTATTTTACCGCCAAATGAATTGCTTTTTTGAGGGCCTAAACATGCACCGATTCGCGTCAAAATCTGTACACACATCAGGACCGGTGAAAAATTTGATATTTTATGGGGTATGTGCATGTGTGTCCCAAAATGGCTCCATAGCGCCCCCTGCAAAATTTTAAAAAGTGGTATTAGACTAACTGGAAGGACATTTGATCTACAGCTACAAAATTTGGCCAGCATATTCAGCACATCAGGAAAGACAAAAAAGTCAATCATAGCCATGCTCTAAACCCAACAGGAAGTGACATATCTTGCGTTAACTGTGAAAAATCTGTGATGAACTCCTCCTAGGGGGTAAGTCTTAGAGACCTGAAATTTGGTCTGTACATACAACAGACCTTCCTGATGAAAAGTTATAAAAGTCTTCTATGTCGGTCAAAGGGTGTGGCCATGGCAGCCCCCCGAAATACTGATCCTTCGCCATGCCACAGGAAGTGCAGGTCTAACTCTCTGAACATGCTCCAATCTGAATGAAACTTTACATGTATGATGACACACCTGAGCTGATGTCATCCATATGATAATATTCACTCACAGTCATAGCGCCACCTTGTGGCAACAGGATTTTTGCTTTTTTAATACTTTTATGTACTGTTGTCAACCCGTTGTCCAGATTCACCTCAGACCTGCTGACATAAGTCTGAACACATTGATGATGAATCACAGAGACAATGGTGACGTGTCATCAAAGTGCGTCTTTGTGGCAGCGTGGCGAATTTGGATGTTTCGCCATGAAAATTCAAGGGCCTATATCTCAGCTGAACAAGAACCTATCTGCTCCAAACTTCATATCCAGAATGTCATGTCCAGTCTGAAGACATCCACACTCAAAAATTTTGAAATAGTCATAGCGCCACCAACTGGCAACAGGATGTTTTGGAATTACATTTGCCCATCCCATTGCCCTAAACTTGGTCAAATAATTCTGAAAATTGGTGTGATGAGTCTTCACACCATGATCATGGCACAGTGTGAAGATTTTGGCATTTTATAAAATGCTGTTGCTGTGGCAACGCAAAGTTGATATGAAAAACAACTTGCCTTTGACAGCATTAGAATTATCAAAACATCACCAAAATTTGCACACACATCACCACCAGCTGAAGGAAGAAAACTGTATGCATCTCAGCACAACACGTGCTATAGCGCCCCCTACAGCATTTTTAACAAACAGCCCCTGCAGTACATTTAACCTACGTCCACAAAATTTGGGGGACATATAGAACACATCAGGACGCACAAAAAATCCTCTTGGAGCCACGCCCTAAACCCAACAGGAAGTCCGCCATTTTGAATTAATTGGACAAATTTGGACGAATGTTGTTCATTTTTGAGAACTATCTCCTCCTAGGGGATAAGTCATGCAGACTTCAAATTTGACCAGTATATACACCAGGACATTATGATCAAAAGTTATAAAAAGCTTCCTCCAATGTCAAAGGGCGTGGCCATAGCAACCCCCTGAAGTTTGATGCTTCGCCATGAAACATCAACTGCTGTGTAAATATCCTCTGCTTGCTCCAATCTGCCTCAAACTTTGCATGTTTAATCACACTCCTGCCCTGACCACATCCATGTGCCAAAATACATTCACATCATGCGGCATATCGCCCCCTGCAGCATTTTAAAAAATGGCCCACTCATCAAATTTAACCTACGTCTACAAAATTTGGCATGCATATGTAGCACATCAGTGTGAACAAAAAAGTCTCTTGGAGCCATTTTCTAAACCCAACAGGAAGTCGGCCATTTTGATTTCAATGTGGGATTTTTGCTGTTTTTGCTCATTTTCAGAAATTAATTGCTCACAGACAGGAAATCCAAAACATCTGAAATTGCCACAATATATACAACACATCTTCAGGTTGAAAATATGTGAAAATGGTATGCCAAACCCATATGGCGTGGCCATGGCGGCCGACTGAACTTTGATGCTTCGCCAGGAAGGAGGAAGTCTTGTTAAATCCCCTGTATGTGCTGCTATCTGCCTCAAACTTTAAATGTGTGATCAGGTTACAGCCCTGATGATTTCCATAGACCAATATACAGTCGCAGTGATAGCGCCACCTGTTGGATGGACAGTAAGTGCTGCATAAACAGTCTGTAATAATCCAATCTGGCAGAAATTTGACCTGTGTGTTCAGAATCCAGCCCTGGTTGCATTCATGGGCCTAAATGCGCTCCCGGTCGCAGCATCGCCTGACGGACGTGCTTGGGGTCGCCGACCAGCAAGGGGTGCGAGGACCCGTTCATCGCTGCTTGCAGCTTTAATTATTATTATTATTTTACCGCCAAATGAATTGCTTTTTTGAGGGCCTAAACATGCACCGATTCGCGTCAAAATCTGCACACACATCAGGACCGGTGAAAAATTTGATATTTTATGGGGTCTGTGCATGTGTGTCCCAAAATGGCTCCATAGCGCCCCCTGCAAAATTTTAAAAAGTGGTATTAGACTAACTGGAAGGACATTTGATCTACAGCTACAAAATTTGGCAGGCATATTCAGCACATCAGGAAAGACAAAAAAGTCAATCATAGCCATGCTCTAAACCCAACAGGAAGTGACATATCTTGCGTTAACCGTGAAAAATCTGTGATGAACTCCTCCTAGGGGGTAAGTCTTAGAGACCTGAAATTTGGTCTGTACATACAACAGACCTTCCTGATGAAAAGTTATAAAAGTCTTCACTGTCGATCAAAGGGTGTGGCCATGGCAGCCCCCCGAAATACTGATCCTTCGCCATCCTTCGCCATGCCACAGGAAGTGCTGGTCTAACTCTCCTGAACATGCTCCAATCTGAATGAAACTTTACATGTAGGATCACAGACCTGAGCTGATGTCATCCATATGATAATATTCACTCACAGTCATAGCGCCACCTTGTGGCAACAGGATTTTTGCTTTTTTAATACTTTTATGTACTGTTGTCAACCCGTTGTCCAGATTCACCTCAGACCTTCTGACATAAGCCTGAACACATTGATGATGAATCACAGAGACAATGGTGACGTGTCATCGAAGGGCGTGTCTGTGGCACCGTGGCGAATTTTGATGTTTCGCCATGAAAATTCAAGGGTCTATATCTTAGCTGAACAAGAACCTATCTGCTCCAAACTTCACATTCAGAATGTCATGTACAGTCTGAAGACATCCACACTAAAAAATTTTGAAATAGTCATAGCGCCAC
The DNA here is from genome assembly GCA_024666655.1 of Dascyllus trimaculatus. Taxonomy (NCBI): domain Eukaryota; kingdom Metazoa; phylum Chordata; class Actinopteri; family Pomacentridae; genus Dascyllus; species Dascyllus trimaculatus. Next base: position 26,054 of record JAMOIN010001202.1, read on the forward strand.
CAACTGGCAACAGGATGTTTTGGAATTACATTTGCCCATCCCATTGCCCTAAACTTAGTCAAATAATTCTGAAAATTGGTGTGATGAGTCTTCACACCATGATCATGGCACAGTGTGAAGACTTTGCCATTTCATGAAATGCTGTTGCCGTGGCAACGCAAAGTTGATATGAAAACAACCTGCCTTTGACAGCATTAGAATTATCAAAACATCACCAAAATTTGCACACACATCACCACCAGCGAAAGGAAGAAAACTGTATGCATCTCAGCACAGCACGTGCTATAGCGCCACCTATAGCATTTTTAACAAACAGCCCCTGCAGTACGTTTAACCTACGTCCACAAAATTTGGGGGACATATAGAACACATCAGGAAGCACAAAAAATCCTCTTGGAGCCATGCCCTAAACCCAACAGGAAGTCCGCCATTTTGAATTAATTGGACAAATTTTGACGAATGTTGTTCATTTTTGAGAACTATCTCCTCCTAGGGGATAACTCGCACAGACCTCAAATTTGACCAGTATATACACCAGGACATTATGATCAAAAGTTATAAAAAGCTTCCTCCAATGTCAAAGGGCGTGGCCATAGCGACCCCCTGAAGTTTGATGCTTCGCCATGAAACATCAACTGCTGTGTAAATATCCTCTGCTTGCTCCAATCTGCCTCAAACTTTGCATGTTTAATCACACTCCTGCCCTGACCACATCCATGTGCCAAAATACATTCACAGCTTGTGGCATAGCGCCCCCTGCAGCATTTTAAAAAATGGCCCACTCATCAAATTTAACCTACGTCTACAAAATTTGGCATGCATATGTAACACATCAGTGTGAACAAAAAAGTCTCTTGGAGCCATTCTCTAAGCCCAACAGGAAGTCGGCCATTTTGATTTCAATGTGGGATTTTTGCTGTTTTTGCTCATTTTCAGAAATTAATTGCTCACAGACAATAACTCCAAAACATCTGAAATTGTGCCCATATATGGAACACATCTTCAGGTTGAAAATATGTGAAAATCATACGCCAAACCCAAAGGGCGTGGCCATGGCGGCCGACTGAACTTTGATGCTTTGCCAGAAAGGAGGAAGTCTTGTTAAATCCCCTGTATGTGCTGCTATCTGCCTCAAACTTTAAATGTGTGATCAGGTTACAGCCCTGATGATTTCCATACACCAATATACAGTCACAGTGATAGCGCCACCTGTTGGATGGACAGTAAGTGCTGCATAAACAGTCTGTAATAATCCAATCTGGCAGAAATTTGACCTGTGTGTTCAGAATCCAGCCCTGGTTGCATTCATGGGCCTAAATGCGCTCCTGGTCGCAGCATCGCCTGACGGACGTGCTTGGGGTCGCCGACCAGCAAGTGGTGCGAGGACCCGTTCATCGCTGCTTGCAGCTTTAATTCTTAAACTGTGCTTCTAGTGTTCCACCTCATCTGTGTGTCTGCTGTGACACTGAGAACATATTCCCCACCCTGTAAACACAAACACTCACACACAGACTTGGATCAATGTACTCGACACCAGTTGAACTTGTCCTGAGAGAATCTGTTAAATATATGATATATGACCTAATTGTACACCAATATGAGCCACAGCTAAACAGGTTCGCCTGCTCTTTTACAGTAGAAGCGGCAGTACATGGCAGGGTTTTTTAGGCTCAGAATGGGCCTTTGGGTGAAAACCTACAACAGTAAACCGGATTGGTCCACATGCAGTAAAAGTAACAACCTTTGAATGGTTTGTGCTTACTACTGATATTTATGATGTTTAGAGGATAAATGCTAGACTTTGGATCTTGCACCACCAACAACTTAAAATTCTACTTTTTATACTTAGGTTTATTACCAAAGACCTGCTACTGACTTTCCCTTTAGCCCCCACTGTACTCTGTGTTTAGGGTTAATTATAGAATCGTATCATGCCGCAAGCAGTAGGATAAACTAAACAGGTAAACCAGGTATTACCTGCTAGACGTTAGCATGTTAGCATTGCAGCAATGAGCAAGATCAAGGTCACAAATGTGCATGTACTTAATTATTACAGTTGTGCTGAGATTGAACTAATACTGGTTTAAACAAAGAAAAAACAAGTGTATTTCATGATTAAAAGTTACATACTTATAATCAAATTCAAACTCCTCAAATTATAGTTTTAAAAAATTTAAAGCACAAATGCTGTAATAAAAAGTGAACAAAATAAGGACATCTCTTGTCTTGCTTCCTCTAGGTCCCCTCCTGGCTGGCATCCCTCCATACACTCCTTTGTGTAACACTCATACTGTAACCTCACCTCAGGACATTCATTGTAACTCCACCTCACCTCAGGGAAAATTCAGTGCACAATTCACGCACCCCTCTGCAACCATTCCACCAAACACCTTTACCTCACCAGCAGCATCATGCTGAACCAGGAGTTCCTTCAGAAGCTGGGTCTACCAGACCTGAACAAGGTCAGCGAGTACATCAAGAATGTATCCACTCCCGTGTTGGTCAGCGTTGGGGCCGTGGCTGCTGCAGCGACCTACTACCTGGCAACACGACCCAAGACCCTCCCACCAGTCTGTGACCTCCGCATGCAGTCAGTTGAGGTTCCGGTGAGTTTAAGTGCAAATACCTGTTAAAGGTGAAGTTGCTAGACTCCTACACTAAACCAACACTCACTTAGATGTTATACTGTGTAGATCCAGACATGATTAACCATATGTAAGTGTAAGTTTGTGAATTAAAATTAATTCAGGATAGTAATGTTGACTTATGTGGTTTAAATTCTAACCCAACATTCCTACTATGCTACTGTTGCTCACATGTGAAATAAAGTAAAAAAGATTTTCCATTTAGTGCCTGTTCTTGAAATAATTTAAATGACTGTTGTCATTGTAGCTTTCATAACCCACTTTTGTTTGTTTTACCAGGGAGGAGATTTGGCTCGTCGATCAGCTCTACTCAATGGAGAGAGCCATTTGACACATATCTATGATGATGCCAGAACAATGTATGAATTCTTCCTCAGAGGTGCCAGAGTCTCCAGTAAGTCATAAACGATGTATTAGTGCATATATTTTTAGTTGCAGACTTACTTAAGAGCCTGTTAGCTTTGCGAATGATCATAAAGTGCACAGCTTTATTTCCTATATTGGGTTTAAATAGCATGCTTGATAACCACTACAGTAAACAAGAGCACCTGCTGCTTAGCAAGATGTTTCCTTTGCCTTACATTTAGCCTCACACAGAGTAGTTTCAGTCGTATCCTGTTACCCTGTAACAGCTTTTTGAGTCAGCAAACTTTCACTAGTTACATCATAGTGTTTGCACAGTATGTGATTGTGGGGGGGGGGGGTTACAATCACTGTTTACTGGAAATTCTGTCACTTGTCGTTTCTATTACTTTCCTCAATTGCGAGTCTCCTTTCATCCACCAGATAATGGTCCCTGTCTGGGCTCCAGGAAACCAAAGCAGCCTTATGAATGGTTGTCCTACAGAGAGGTAAGAGTCACTACAAGCAGCTCAACTCATAAAACCATTATAGCTTCCAGCTGGACAGCAATAAAGCTCATAATTGCAGGCAGTGCAAACACTTGTTTATGCTCAGTAGTAGTATTGGTAAGGCTTGAAGTCCCAGTTGCAACACCTCATCAACACGTTTTTAGTCACACATTTTTATTTATTTTATTTTATATACCTTTTTCTTCCATGGAGCCTGTAGGCAATAACATTCCCTGCATTAATAGTGCATACATTACTGTATGTTACTTCCACAGCACTAAAAATCATTAAATCATAACACTTTATGTCCCCTTTTCCTACATCTTTGAGTTACATTGACGTTGAAGAAAGTTCAGTTTTTGTATCAGTTTTTCTGTGTGGTATTAACAATTAACAGAGTGTGAGTGTGTGTGTGGGGGGGTGTGTGTGTGTGTGTGGGTGTTAGGTGATGGAGCGAACTGAGAATCTGGGTTCTGCATTTCTTCACAAAGGACACTCCAAGACCACTGACCCTCACATTGGCATTTTCTCTCAGAACAGACCTGAGGTACGGACACACATTATAGCTTATAAGTGATCTTCAGTCTTTTTCTGGATAATTTAAAGAGAAATGTGGCCTAAAAACATACTTCAGTACTGACAGTAACATGGTTAAATGGTGTAATGTTGCTACAGGAGTGCTTATATGTCTATTTATAAGCTGCCTGGGGTTTTATCTGCATAAACAGATCTTCTTTTAATGTTTGTGTGTATTTAGTGGACCATCACTGAGCTGGCATGTTACACCTATTCTCTGGTATCAGTTCCTCTGTATGACACACTGGGAACAGAGGCCATTGTGTACATTATAGATAAAGGTAAACCACAGCAACAACCACATAAATACATAAACTCGACCAGTGTTGTCCTTCTGGTTACATGTTTGTCTGCATGCATTTGTCTTTTTGTTTCTACAGCTTCCATTTCAACTGTAGTGTGTGATGTAACGGATAAAGTCAATCTGATGCTGGACTGCTTTGAGGACACCAAACACACAGTAAAAACTATTGTTCTAATGGAGACCCCCAGTGCTGACCTGGTTAAAAGGGGGCAAAAGGCCGGAATCACCATCCTCAGCCTGCAGGAGATGGAGGTCAGCAGGCATATTCATTCACCAGCTCTCGTTTTATAATTTTTCTTGTGTCTTATTTGTGAATTTAGTTATTCTTTCTTTAATTCTTCTTTTAGCATTAGACATTTGCAGCATTGTTCTTTCCTCGACAGTTTTTACTTTCATTCTTATTTGGTTATTTTCATTTTTTGTATGCACTTCTTTTTCTTGTTTTGGTTTCCTCTTTTGCCACCTTGTTTTGTGCTCGCCTCTTTTTGAAAATTCCTGTCATTTTTGTTTATTTCTTTCTATTTACCGCTACTTTTCTTTTTCTACTGTCTTCATTACTGCTTCTGTGTACATTTACTTTATAATTCTCTTTCATCACTTCATTCCATCCATGATGACTTAGTTTATTTTGATTTTCTTGTTGCACAGGCTATTGGGACGGCCAACCATCGCCAGCCAATGGTAGATACAGACTTTTTGTCCGTCAGTACCTAAAATGACAGTGCTGTTATGTGTGTTGTCGCACTGTTTTACCACTGTCACTCCTGTTCCTTCAGCCTCCACGACCTGAGGACATGGCGGTGATCTGCTTCACAAGCGGAACAACAGGTGACATGTGCAGACACACAATGAACTGCAATAAATATGATTTCCGTTAGAATCTAACATATATATTTGGGTTTGTGCTTTTTCAGGAAACCCAAAGGGAGCTATGCTGACACATGGGAATATTGTGTCCAACTGTTCAGCTTTTGTAAAAGTAACAGAGGTGAGAAGCTGATGCAATGCTTGAGGTAGAGGCTCTTTTTAAACAATTCAAATCAAAGAACGAGGTGTGTTTCCTTCCTTAATATCTATTTTTTGTGTCACTTAGAATGGCTGTCAGAGAGAAAGTGTGATTCAGTGAAGGTACAGGATACACAGGAAAGAAAGAAAAAGATTTATAAAGCATGGTTGGACAAACTTAATAATAATAATTTTAATAACTTAAAAATAATAACTTAATAATAATGATGATAGTACATTTTATTTTAACAGCGCCTTTTATAACACTCAAGGACACTTTACAGAGAATAAAAACACAATTAAATAAGTAAAAACAGCTTTATTTGTTTTAAAACATGGAAATTAAAGAATAGATGAAGAAGCAGCAGAAGGAAACAGGGAAAAGCAAGGAAAAGATGGACGAAAGACAAGTCTTGTTAGTGATAACTTGTGTCCAGTTTGCTAATTCATGGTCCAATACCACCACTGAGTGAGTGACTTTAACGGTCTCATCCCTCTTCTCTCCAGTCATACGCTAAGACCTCTTCAGAAGATGTCATGCTGTCTTTTCTGCCTCTGGCCCACATGCTTGAGAGGGTGGTGGAGGTACAAGCATTAACACTGACTGCCTTCCCTCCCTTTTTTTGTGCATGTTTGTTTGTTTGTCTGGGTCATGTGTCTTGTCTGTGCTATTGTGTCCTTGTATCTGCCTACCTGTGCTTGTACATGTTTTAGATTTTCTGTCCAATGGATCCTAGTGACGTCCATATTTCCTACCTGCCTCTGGCTCATATGTTTGAGAGAGTAGTACAGGTACGTTCCCTTAGTTTTCATAGTTCCCATACTTCCCATAGGTCCCTTTTGTCAAAAATAGATTCCTGTTCCTCCAGACTCTGTGTGTTGGCTCCGCTTTAATTACAGATTCTTTACTTTTCCTGTCTGTATCCTCCTCTTTTATTGCTGACAGGGAGTGATGTTAGTGATGGGAGCCAGGATTGGCTTTTTCCAAGGAGATATTCGTACACTGCCAGATGACCTGAACACACTGAAACCTACTGTGTTCCCTGTGGTACCGCGACTCCTTAACAGAATGCATGATAGGGTAGGTGTCCATGTTGCTGATAGCCATATATAAATAAGTGTCAGCTCAGCGTCTGAATTACTGACCATGTTTAGCTTAATATCTTTCACCCTCGGATCCCTGTTGATTGAGAGCTTTCTTGTGTGCCTCTGTAGATCTTTGGGCAGGCCAACACCTCTTTGAAACGCTGGCTGCTGGAATTTGCCTACAGGAGGAAGCATGCAGAGATGATGAAAGGCATCGTGAGAACAGATAGTATCTGGGATCGACTCATCTTCAGGAAGGTCCAGGTACAGAGAACCAGCACATTTAATACTCCTGTTATGTGCCAATATAGTCGAGTGCTAGATGTTTAGGAATGGTTTAACTTGTTATTTTGTTTTTGACTGATATATAAAATCTCCATTAGGAAAACTGAGTCATTACAATGTGCATTAAAAAGGCTACATATAGTCAAAAACTGACTACAGTTGTCCCCAGACACAACAGATATTCTGAAAACAGCACACTGATTTTTATTCTCTCATTCCAGTTGACTGACTCTCCTATCAGTGGTCCAGCTAACAGCAGCTAAACCGTCAGCAGAAACCATTAATGAAGCTGATGTCTCTTCTCTGCTTGAGGCTTCTTTAGACTGCATAATTGTTGACAAATGCGCATAGTCTACAAATTGTGAGAGAAAATGGCAAAATATTTAGTCATCAGCCCTAAACAGTGGTCCTAGATTTGGACCTTCTGTGACCAAAAATCGAATGCTGCAAAAAGCTCCTACGCGGTATGAAAAAGATTGGAATTTACTTTTTGTCAGTGTGTATGTAGAGTATAGACAAATATATGTGTTTCCAGACTTTTGCCACTATTATATTTGCTAAAATATAATATTTTGGATTTTTAAAAATAAATTGATCATACAAGTGATTTTAATGGCACTTGGAGTAGGCATAACCTGACATCTCCAAACAAATGCATAGAAGTGAATTAGTCTGAGAACTCTCAGTTCATTTTAAATTTCAAAGGGATGTTGTCAGCAGGCCAGTGCAGCCAAGCTGTTTACCACTGTGTGAGAGGGCATGGGCCAGAGTGAGTCTGATGTCAATTAAAACAAGGCAAAACATGTAGCGACTGAACAGTCCTACGCAGAGCTGCCTCAATGCTTTCACCTCACAGCCTGAAAACAACTCTGTACAGCAAGTTTTAGTTTTCCCGCATTTTGCAATGGCAAAATTCAATGGAAACTGTGAATCTTGTCATAATGCCCTGAACCTGTTTTTACTGTGCAGTGCTACCTTCTTAAGTGGTTTAAAACACTTTGTAAAGGTTTCTAGTAGCTGTCATTAATGGCACTGTCTATGACAGACAGTAAAAAAATATACAGCATTGTTGTCATCCTCAGACAGACTTTGCTGAAAGTGATTCAAAAGGCTTAAGGCATGAAGATGCAGATGTTAAAAAGCATCTTAGTGATGAATATGTGTGACTGAATGACTGTATTTTTTAACATTATTTGTTGAGGATGCAACAGAGCCAGCGTTGAATTATAATAACATAGTGTGCTGCCCTCTACAGGCCAGCCTCGGAGGTCGTGTGCGTCTTATGGTAACTGGAGCAGCTCCTGTCTCTCCGACTGTTCTCACCTTCCTCAGAGCTGCAGTAGGCTGTCAGGTAACACACACTAAAGTCTAGTTTAGCTCTTGATTCACTGTTTATCCTGCCACCTGCTCTGTATTTACCTTCAACCACACTCCTCCTGTTCCCAGTTAGTTCTACATTGCATTATTTTCTGTTTATAGAAGCGATAGTGATAGAAAACAATAATAATAAGCCTAGTTTATTCTCTGTGTCAGTTCTATGAAGGCTATGGACAAACAGAGTGCACTGCTGGATGCACAATGACCATGCCTGGAGACTGGAGTGCAGGTAATAAACAACAGAGCTGCTTGCCTTAACTGTAAAAACGTTGTTTTTTTTCACAATCTACAACAAGTAGCCATCTAACAGTGATAAGTTTACTCAGCCTGACAAGAGCTAAACTTGGCCTCATGCCAACAGGTCATGTTGGAGCTCCTTTGCCCTGTAACTCAATTAAACTGGTGGATGTGCCTGAGATGAACTACCTGGCTGTGAATGGAGAGGGGGAGGTAAAACACAAACACAAACAGACGCTGTCACCTATAACTTAGAGTAACGTCTGTCATTTATATGCATGTGTACGTTTTGTTTCCAGGTCTGTGTGAAGGGCACTAACGTGTTCCGGGGCTACTTGAAGGACCCAGAAAAGACAGCAGAGGCAATCGATAAAGATGGATGGGTTCACACAGGAGACATTGGGAAATGGCTTCCAGTAGGTTCATGTAGCTTCAGTTCAACTCAACCTCACAAATATTTATTCCATTTGAAGTTCATTACATTTAACTAGATTGATAAAATTCTGTCTCTGTGACATAATGTGGACAGACATTAATTCATTGTGAATGTGTTTCCACAGAATGGCACACTGAAGATCGTGGACAGGAAGAAGCACATCTTTAAGCTGGCTCAGGGGGAGTACATTGCTCCTGAGAAGATAGAGAATATCTACGCGACGTGTGATGCAGTGGCACAAATCTTTGTGCATGGAGACAGTCTGCAGGTAGGTGGAGGAAGTGAGGATCAGAGTTATTGGGTGGAATTAATTGTTGTTTAACTGCCATTGATTGTGATGCTAAACCCTTCGCTGTGTTGTGACATCAGTGTAACTTGTACATATTGTTTGTCTCCAGGCGTGTCTGGTAGCAGTGGTAGTTCCTGACCCTGACTTCCTGTCTGACTGGACCAAGAAGATGCTGGGGTTGCAGGGCAGTTACCAGGCGCTCTGTGGCAGAGCGGTAAGTCCACAATACAATATGATCTTAGTATATTTATTGCCACACAATAACGAACAAGCTCACTTGTAACACCAGGGGTCTACACCAAGAAGCATGTTGAACTTACTCAGGATATGTTTTTGTTTACTGGCCTCCCTAAAACTGGCAACTGCTGTCACTTTAACCAGTCACACAAAGTTGGTTATCAGTGCAGGGTTTCTGATTATATCTTTGAGTGTGTTCACGTGGGGAAGTGTTGTCACCAGATGACCAAACACAGACATGGACAGGTTCTTACGCCAGGGAAGAAGAAAATACACAAAACATTTTTCCTCAAAAAACTTGACATAAGCATAGACATTTTTACCCAAAGTGACTTCTTATGGACACAATACAACTGATGCATATTTTTTTTAATTTCCATTTACATACAGGAAGTCAAGGCAGCAATCTTGGAGGACTTGCTGCGGGTGGGCAAAAAAGGAGGCCTCAAGTCCTTTGAGCAGGTACAGCACACATGGGGATAGAAATTGATGAGATTTTTACGATTCCAATTCCATTTTGGAGTCTGCTTAACGATGTGGTTCTTTATCGATTCTCTTATCGATTCTCATTCTGAAAAAGAGTTACCTGCAGTATTAACAATAGAGGACATGCTAATGTTGCTGCTGCTGCTGCTGAGATTCACTCCGGAGCGGATTGAAAACACAACATTCATTCAAAGTTATCACATGCTTTGTGTGCAAATGTTTCTGCATATTGCTAGTATTTCCTCCCTTTCATGAAATATCCACTTTGCAAGTATTGCAAGTTGCCCTGTTGTCATCCTTTCTTGTAAAATGTAACCAAACTTTTGAGCGTTTGTGCTGCTTGGGCGCCATGTTTCCTGCTGGCTGCACTGGTGAATGACGTCGCCATGCACGTTGCATAGCTTGCATAAGCTATACAACGTGCATGGTGACGTCATTCGCGCCCACTGGAATCTATAAGGGAATCCTTTGCAAAACAGGCAAATGATTCCAAGGAACTGAAACACTGGGAACCGGTTCTCAACAAGAACTGGTTTTCGATTCCCATCCCCAAACACACACATATAATGTAACTAAGACTTGAAATATATCCTCCTTTAATCCAGTGGTTCTTAAAATGGGGGTTGTGAGACACCAAGTGGAGGATCATGAGATGATTTCCAGAAATTGAGCAAAATTAAAATGTTTTACACCGCTGGGTAGCTGTGTAGGCTGTGTCATGTTATTCTACAAGTAAAACATTATCATCCTTCCTAACACAAACCTCCCAACATGTGTTTCCTTTAGGTGAAGGCCATCTGCATCCACAGCGAGCTGTTCTCCATCGAGAACGGCCTGCTCACTCCAACAATGAAGGCCAAGAGGAACGAAATGCGCCAGTACTTCAGATCCCAGATAGATGAGCTGTACGCTGGGATCAAAAAGTAGAAAGAGTGGGGGAGAGCAAACTGAAAGAACAGACAAGACCTCTACCAAAGGATTTTTTTAGGCAAAAAGAAAAAGAAGCAGCAGGGAGAGGAGTACAAGCTAAGCACACAATAGGAAGCAAATGAAGGAGGCCCTCTCAGAGCATCAAATTGTGCAGTTTTTATGACTAGCCACACTAGAAACAACAGGTACAGGAGATGATGTGGTTTTTAATAGATTCAAAGAGTCTAGAACAAAACCAAGAGGATCTGTGGCAGAGGAAATAAAACCTCTACATTGATGCCTGTGCTATTGACAGCACAGTTTATGACCATACGTTGATTCTAATCAGCATCATCATCATCATCATCATAATTTTGTGGGCATTTTAAAGGGAAATAGTGCTCTGGAGCATCAAATATCTCAGGACTTCAACGACCACATACACTCGCACAAACTTTATAACTTGAAGGATAAAAAGGGAACACACCGGCCACTGAAACAGCTTTACTGATGCTCACATTTGGATTAAAAGCCATATTGATTACTTTTATAACCCAAACAACCTCACACAGAGTAGCTTGAACATTTCCGAAACGTTGATGAGATTTTTTCATCCGATGTCATGATTTTATTTTACGGTATGTGTGAAGTTTGTTAAAGGGATAGCAGGATAGTCTTTGTTGGGTCCTTTTTATGAATAAGCTGAAGTGATATTAGGGCCCATGGGAATAAGCAGAGTGATAGCCAAGATAACTCAGACAAAGCTATTAGGGGATTCAGGTACTAAAGGACAGTCAGGACATAGGAAAACTGCTTTCATGTTTTTAATTTATTTATGATAGTAACAGGAAGGGAAGAAATTTGTTAAGGGAATTAAGTTTCTTAAATTGTCGTGTAATATTTGGGTGAAAAGATAATTTTATAAATAAGCTGTTCACAACTTGAATTAAACCCTCTTGAATGTTGATGGTTTCAATATCATAGAGGTACTTTTGACTGTGGTCTTGCTAGAATTGTTTTAATGTCATCTCATGTTGTTTTATAAAGATTTTAATTAAAAACATCAAGAGAACTGTGTCATGTCTTTGTTTCATCAGGACTATGTAAAGAAAACCATTTAAGTACAAAGTTGAGTTTTACTAGATCCTATTACATTACTTTAAATTATTTTTTCCACCATGGTAATTGTATATTTTGCTTTAATTTGACCTTAAATCAGTCATCAAATTTTATTGTTCCCACTACAGTGCTGAAGAATCTATTTTTTTTTTACTTGATGAAAAAACTTTCGACAATCAGAAATTTTGAACCGTTTCGCTTTCCGTAGGACCGAAATTTAAGCTAATCCATTTAAGGTGGTTGATTCCGTAAAACATTCACTGGAAACGTTTATATATTTTCAGCGAACTGTTCCAAAACTATACAATTGTACAATTATGTGTCACTTGCTTTAATTATATATTACTTACATTAACTTTCACTTTTGAGCCGTTCAGTATTTTTTTGTATCCTTTGTCACCCCTGTGCATGTGGAATGGTACAGTCCGGGAGTTGAACCATTTTGCGGGAAGTTGTTGGGACAGAAGCAACTGTTTTTTTCCGAAACGAAGCCATCATTTCAGCTTCCGTTGTTCCTAATAAGGCAAGAATGATCAATTATACTTTACAAAAATCGAATTGATATCCATATGTAGACACGGCGTTTTGTCTTCTCTTTGTAAACCTACACATTTTATTGAAACATCTGTCGAGTTAACGTTTCCCTGCTTGTCTTGCTGTTTACAAGATGTGCGTGAGAGAAGTAGCCTAAGCACATTAAGTGTTGTCTGATAGTAATATGTGCTCATCAAATAGTATAAGAGCAGTGTACAATTCAAAAAAGTTCGTTTTAAGTTAGTTAAGCCGTGAGTTTTACTTTGAAGACCGACGCCTGAAAGTATTATATTATTGAGTGGAGCTTGGAGTGACTGTTTATCGAAGCGAATGTGGACCAATACTAAATTTAAAATGCAATAACAGAAATACTTTTTCATTTTCAGAATAACATTGCGTTTTTTGACTCATAAATAAAATGAATAATATATCTGCCAAACTGCATTTTCATTTTCTTCTTTAAGACTGCTCATTCTGTTACTTAATTCAAATGAAAAAGAAAAGGAAATTTAAGATTTAATTTTCAAAAGATGCCCCAGCAAATAGTTACCAAAATTCAATTTGAAATGTCAAATTTGAAAATTAAAATGCATTAGCAGAAATGCTTTTTCATTTCAAGATTATGGCTGCATTATTTGATTCAAAAATAAAGTTAATAATTAATCATCCAAACTGCATTTTCATTTTCTTCTTTAGGTTGCACATTTTCAGACAGAACTAAAAAGAAAAAGCAAAGAGGAGAAAAGGGCTCCAATATTGCCACTTGCTATCATGTTCATAGTGTAGGTTTACAGTGTTTAAGAAGAGTTGTAGGTGAGCTGGTGTACTCTAGCTGCAGTAAGTGAGGAGGGGTGGGTGGAGAGAGAGGTGGTGATTACATAGAAAATTAGATATTAAAAAGCGTCCCTGTTTTTCCCCCTGCAGAGCCAAAACAGATAAAGGAGCCAAGGAGCTCACAGCACCAGCAGAGGAGACTCAAGTGAGTTTGCTGGGTTCACTGTTTACTGATGCTGTTAGCTGTATCTTTTGTTTTTTTATTTGGGACATGAACATGTCTTTATATGCCTTGCTGTAAAGCAGTATTGACTGACTTTAAATTATGAATTTAACTCCTCTCTGTTGTGCTCAAATCAAGAAAACTTCATCTGTTGATCCAATGGATTCTCCCGACCTGTCTGCTATAGACAAAACCAGCTTCCTGAAGGGACTGCAGCTAGTTGATGGCAAGTCTGTATATTTTTGCCCATGTTGGCGTCATCCTGTCTTTCCAAGTTTTTAAAAGTTACTGTAGTTGAACTATGGATTGTAAACATACATATTGTGTATTTGTTCTACTCCTGCTTCCAGAGTTGAACATATTGTCAAACTACAAACTTTTCCTGACTAAAGAACTCTTGTTTTGCCTAGGTAACCCTCTGCATAGCACCGCTGTGGAAGAAGATTTGAGTGACGCAGAAGAGGAAGACATTGACAAAAATGGAACAGAAGGAAAGATAATTCCTAAGATAATGAAGGGCACTAACAAACAACAAGAGGCTGCTGTAAAGAAGAAGAAGAAGAAGGGGACAGAGGAGGGTGGTGAGCATGAGAAGGAAGAGGTGGATAAAAAGAAAAAGAGGAGTAGGAGAAGTACTGGAGAGAAGGTCAAAGCCAGGTAATGTCTAAGGAATTAGTTTTTACTGTTATTTTCCACACTGTGGTGCTGTATTGTGCTGTGAATCTGTTGCTTAACAGTGTGACGGGTGTGGTTGCATTGCTTTGCTTTGCATTTAAGAGCAGTTAATATCCAGACAAAACACTTCTAAGCTCTACATCTGTCCACCTAGTTAATGTACTAGCTCATCTGTCTTGCGTAAATATGTATCACTCTATCTGTCCTTCAGTCTTACCATCAGTTTATTCATGTGTTTCTGTGTCCCACCAGGCCAGTGAAAAATCAGCAGGTGAAGGAAAAGAAGAGAAAGAGTGAATCAGGGAGTGGAAAGACCAGCGACAGTCAGTCACAGGTGAGGAAGTGAATACATCAGTGATGGTTGTGTCCATAGAATAACATAATTGTGATAATAAGGTCATAATCATAGCAATGGAAAAAATGTTTGTTACGTATGCAGAGATGTATGTTTTTGTTCCAGGAGGAATCAGACTCTGACACGGTCCAACGGGGCCGTAGGAGAGTCCTGTCCTCTGATGATGAGATAGACGAAGACACCAACTGGGTATGAATGAACTTAAGTAGTCAGCAGCCACAGGAATATGGTCTCCTTTCTGACACTTCATCTCTCTCTCACTTTCATCCAGAGCCCAAGTCCTAAGAAGCCCAAGATGCATAGTTTTGGCAGAACTAGAAAGTCTTCGCATGGCAGGTCCAAAGCCAGAAAGTCTTCATCAGGTAAAAGTAAAAGAGGCTGGTGTCAATTAGGACTTCTGGAGAAGGCGCAATGTTGAACATCACTGCTCATTATATTACAAAATACAAGCTCAAATTATAAGGCCACGGTTAGATGAGTAAGTTGCTGCAGATTTAATGTCAGTATAAAGCTGGAGACAATTGGCTTCGCTTAGCATGAAGACTGCAAACACAGGGAAACAGCTGGCTATCGTGACTCTTGCTGTCTCCATAAGGTTGCCAGCTTATTTCACTCTATTTCCACCACTGTGGTTTAAAAAATGGCCTTATATAAATGCCATTATAAGGAGAGACCTCACATTAATGAGAAACTTTCTCTAAATAATGGCTTAGCATTTTAAAATAATTATTTATTACCCTGAAATAATGAGATAATGTTCACAAGGTCTAAAAATGATTTTTACTCTTCTTTCTAAAACTTGAGCCATGCAAATTGAATTATTCCCCTTGAAGGCAGTGCATCTGGGGAAGCTGAAAAAGCCAGCAGTGATAAACAGAGGAGGAAGATACCTCATGGAAGAACACATCTACACGTAGTGCTGGAAAGCTTCCTGGATTTTTGTCACCAGTACACGTAAATCTAAACAAATAGTATCTCTAAGAATTCTCTAATTCAGTAATATTTTCTCATATCCTCAGTTTTCATCTTTTTAATCGCAGAGATGCAATCTTTGTGTATGTGTGTGTTTGTATTTCAGAGAGACTGTGAATTCCAAATTTGTCAAACAATCCATTGATTCTTTCTCCAACAATGTCGAAGACCAACTCTTGGAAAAGGTCAGACTTTCCAGATTCTCTTCATGTTGTGATACAGAGGTTGCCAAGCAAAAGAACAGACTCTGTGTTGCAATCAAGATGTTTCAAGCTGACATTTACAGGCTTAGATTTATTTTGTTAACCAAAGAAGCTGCTTAGGTTCCCTGCCACCTTGTCACACAGTGTGTGTATGCATTTTTAGAGTCTATTGTGAAATGTGTGCTGATTACTTAAGTATAAACATTTTATTAACATGAAAAACTGTTAAACACACACAAGAGGACAGTGCTGTAGTTTGGAAATATGTGTGGTTACCTTGAGAAAAATGTGCATCAGTGTTAGTGATGTGCTTTTCATCTGAAATGACAATTAAGATTTGGCCCTACTGGGTTTTCAAACTGCAGATTTAAATTCCAAACTGATAATCTATTGCCACGTTTAGTGTTTTACCTAAAGACAGCAGTGTGCTATTGATTAAGTGAACAGTAAATGTCATTATCAAACAAAACAGAGATACTGATTGATGTCAGATTCCCCACCAAATATGTTTATAATTTTAAGTGTTTCATTTTCCCTTCTAGATCTCTTCTTCTAAAGAGCTTCGCGTTCTCAAAAGAGAAAATGCAAAGGTAACTATGGAAACCATTCAAGTCATGTGACTCTAAGGATGGAAGTTTCTGTTGGTTGGTCCACCACTTTGGATGAGACTGAAATATCATAACAGCTACTGCACAGGTGTTAATGATGCACAGGATGAATCCTGGTGATCTCCTGATTCTTCTTCTTGTGTCACAATGATAAATGTCTCAACAGCTGTTGGCTCAACTTCAGTAAAGTTTAAGTTTAAGAATTTATTTTAAAAAAGGCTAAACTATGACTTGAGCCCCAGATGTATCAGGATCAGTGTATGTTGTCCTCTATGCACCAATGTGAAAGTTTTCTTAACACAAGATATTGTAGAAAAAGATGCTTGGGGTAATTTAGAAATGTTGTTGTATAGTTTACCCAGCAGAGTGCTGTGAAACTCCACTGTTTACAATACTCTTAGCACTGTCTGCAGCACATGTAGTAGAGTACGTATCATAGCTGAGCAGGTGGCAGTGGAATACATCCTATCAGTTTTCCTTTTGAATATAATTAATAATATCACTCAGTATGTCAATATCAGGTTTTTCTCCCTTAAATACTGGTGTCAGCATTGGCTTTAACTACCAAAGTCAACATATGCATATGTCAACATGCAGTACTGCTAAACATCACCACATTCGCATGCTGATGTTAGCATTTAGCTCAAAGCTGAACTCAGTCTGCCCTTAAAGCCTCACAGAACACCTAGTTTGGCAGTAGAGTCTTAGTCTTGTTTCAAATATTGTTGATGATTTACTGTATCCTTTGTTTTGTGTGTCTGTGCAAATCAGGTGGGTTCTTTGATTCATACAAAAAGGCAGAAACTACTGCATGCCAAGCATGAGCTGATGAGGTGAGAAGCAACACAGACACAAGTTATCTTTTCTACGAACACAGATTATCGGTAGCGTTTTCTATCTATGAACTAGTAATCCATTGAAAATTACAACATCCCTAATGCTGTCAGCTAAGTGTGCCATTTACACAATAGTGTGCCTTTAAACTGTTTGAAACTCCATAAATAAGAGTAAAACTATATTTTTATATACTGCACATGTGATTACAAAGACCTTTTAACATGGTGTGTGTGTGTGTGTGTGTTTGTGTTTGTGTTTGGTCCAACAGGGCAGAGAGGCAGCTGTGGTTGCTCCAGAAGGAGAAAGCTGAACTTGAACTCAGATTAGCTGATCTGAGACGAGGCCATGCCTTCCTCCATGACATCAGAGAACTCAACAGGCATTACCGGGACCACCGACGCAAACACCCCAAACAGAAAGAGACGGTACAACACTGAACTGATGGGATTATTCACTTCAGAAATATTAGAAATGATGACTTGAGTACTGTTTGATTATTTGTGAAATACATGCCACCTTTGTCTTCTTGGTGCTTTAGTGTAAAGCTAATACTTATTTGTATGTTGAGTTTAGTTCAAACTCTCATGCTAACATACCTTCCTCTTTTTTCCAGTATGGTGCATCCAGCTTGCCGGCTCTGCTGTTGGAGACAAAACTTAAACATGCAGCAGAGAGAGACAGAGGACTTGACAACAGACCGGATAAAAGACAGAAGCAAAACACGAATGAGAAATAATGTGCTCTCTCATACTCACATATATAAACTTTAAACTTCCTGAGGACTAAATGTTATGCACAGTATTAAAGCTGCTGGGAAAAAAGCTGGGAACTGTGATTGTTGGGGATTGGATTTTGTATGACATAATTGTAAAATATGGATAA